>CAMZJQ010000203.1:0-58176 GCA_947310385.1 Nephrotoma appendiculata | reverse complement strand
GAATGGAAGTACTATTTTTTTTAGTTTTAAATTTTCATACGACACAATCCATTCGTTAGTTCGATTTAGCGTTATGTACAATTTCGATTAATTTTTCCCATGTAACTTTTTTTTTATCATTCGTAGAGAAATGTCGCTTTCTAGAAAAGTTCTTAGAATTTAATTTTCTACAAATCTAGATTCTTTCGAAATTGGTCCAGCCACCAGGAGATGAGTTTCTATTCTGACTATAATAGTTAAGATTTTAGAATTCTCCGCTTTTATTAACCTCAATATCAAGCTGCATTCAAAATTTCATGTTGATATCATGAATGGAAGTACTATTTTTTTTAGTTTTAAATTTTCATACGACACAATCCATTCGTTAGTTCGATTTAGCGTTATGTACAATTTCGATTAATTTTTCCCATGTAACTTTTTTTTTATCATTCGTAGAGAAATGTCGCATTCTAGAAAAGTTCTTAGAATTTAATTTTCTACAAATCTAGATTCTTTCGAAATTGGTCCAGCCACCAGGAGATGAGTTTCTATTCTGACTATAATAGTTAAGATTTTAGAATTCTCCGCTTTTATTAACCTCAATATCAAGCTGCATTCAAAATTTCATGTTGATATCATGAATGGAAGTACTATTTTTTTTAGTTTTAAATTTTCATACGACACAATCCATTCGTTAGTTCGATTTAGCGTTATGTACAATTTCGATTAATTTTTCCCATGTAACTTTTTTTTTATCATTCGTAGAGAAATGTCGCATTCTAGAAAAGTTCTTAGAATTTAATTTTCTACAAATCTAGATTCTTTCGAAATTGGTCCAGCCACCAGGAGATGAGTTTCTATTCCGACTATAATAGTTAAGATTTTAGAATTCTCCGCTTTTATTAACCTCAATATCAAGCTGCATTCAAAATTTCATGTTGATATCATGAATGGAAGTACTATTTTTTTTAGTTTTAAATTTTCATACGACACAATCCATTCGTTAGTTCGATTTAGCGTTATGTACAATTTCGATTAATTTTTCCCATGTAACTTTTTTTTTATCATTCGTAGAGAAATGTCGCATTCTAGAAAAGTTCTTAGAATTTAATTTTCTACAAATCTAGATTCTTTCGAAATTGGTCCAGCCACCAGGAGATGAGTTTCTATTCTGACTATAATAGTTAAGATTTTAGAATTCTCCGCTTTTATTAACCTCAATATCAAGCTGCATTCAAAATTTCATGTTGATATCATGAATGGAAGTACTATTTTTTTTAGTTTTAAATTTTCATACGACACAATCCATTCGTTAGTTCGATTTAGCGTTATGTACAATTTCGATTAATTTTTCCCATGTAACTTTTTTTTTATCATTCGTAGAGAAATGTCGCTTTCTAGAAAAGTTCTTAGAATTTAATTTTCTACAAATCTAGATTCTTTCGAAATTGGTCCAGCCACCAGGAGATGAGTTTCTATTCCGACTATAATAGTTAAGATTTTAGAATTCTCCGCTTTTATTAACCTCAATATCAAGCTGCATTCAAAATTTCATGTTGATATCATGAATGGAAGTACTATTTTTTTTAGTTTTAAATTTTCATACGACACAATCCATTCGTTAGTTCGATTTAGCGTTATGTACAATTTCGATTAATTTTTCCCATGTAACTTTTTTTTTATCATTCGTAGAGAAATGTCGCATTCTAGAAAAGTTCTTAGAATTTAATTTTCTACAAATCTAGATTCTTTCGAAATTGGTCCAGCCACCAGGAGATGAGTTTCTATTCCGACTATAATAGTTAAGATTTTAGAATTCTCCGCTTTTATTAACCTCAATATCAAGCTGCATTCAAAATTTCATGTTGATATCATGAATGGAAGTACTATTTTTTTTAGTTTTAAATTTTCATACGACACAATCCATTCGTTAGTTCGATTTAGCGTTATGTACAATTTCGATTAATTTTTCCCATGTAACTTTTTTTTTATCATTCGTAGAGAAATGTCGCTTTCTAGAAAAGTTCTTAGAATTTAATTTTCTACAAATCTAGATTCTTTCGAAATTGGTCCAGCCACCAGGAGATGAGTTTCTATTCTGACTATAATAGTTAAGATTTTAGAATTCTCCGCTTTTATTAACCTCAATATCAAGCTGCATTCAAAATTTCATGTTGATATCATGAATGGAAGTACTATTTTTTTTAGTTTTAAATTTTCATACGACACAATCCATTCGTTAGTTCGATTTAGCGTTATGTACAATTTCGATTAATTTTTCCCATGTAACTTTTTTTTTATCATTCGTAGAGAAATGTCGCTTTCTAGAAAAGTTCTTAGAATTTAATTTTCTACAAATCTAGATTCTTTCGAAATTGGTCCAGCCACCAGGAGATGAGTTTCTATTCCGACTATAATAGTTAAGATTTTAGAATTCTCCGCTTTTATTAACCTCAATATCAAGCTGCATTCAAAATTTCATGTTGATATCATGAATGGAAGTACTATTTTTTTTAGTTTTAAATTTTCATACGACACAATCCATTCGTTAGTTCGATTTAGCGTTATGTACAATTTCGATTAATTTTTCCCATGTAACTTTTTTTTTATCATTCGTAGAGAAATGTCGCATTCTAGAAAAGTTCTTAGAATTTAATTTTCTACAAATCTAGATTCTTTCGAAATTGGTCCAGCCACCAGGAGATGAGTTTCTATTCCGACTATAATAGTTAAGATTTTAGAATTCTCTGCTTTTATTAACCTCAATATCAAGCTGCATTCAAAATTTCATGTTGATATCATGAATGGAAGTACTATTTTTTTTAGTTTTAAATTTTCATACGACACAATCCATTCGTTAGTTCGATTTAGCGTTATGTACAATTTCGATTAATTTTTCCCATGTAACTTTTTTTTATCATTCGTAGAGAAATGTCGCATTCTAGAAAAGTTCTTAGAATTTAATTTTCTACAAATCTAGATTCTTTCGAAATTGGTCCAGCCACCAGGAGATGAGTTTCTATTCTGACTATAATAGTTAAGATTTTAGAATTCTCCGCTTTTATTAACCTCAATATCAAGCTGCATTCAAAATTTCATGTTGATATCATGAATGGAAGTACTATTTTTTTTAGTTTTAAATTTTCATACGACACAATCCATTCGTTAGTTCGATTTAGCGTTATGTACAATTTCGATTAATTTTTCCCATGTAACTTTTTTTTTATCATTCGTAGAGAAATGTCGCTTTCTAGAAAAGTTCTTAGAATTTAATTTTCTACAAATCTAGATTCTTTCGAAATTGGTCCAGCCACCAGGAGATGAGTTTCTATTCTGACTATAATAGTTAAGATTTTAGAATTCTCCGCTTTTATTAACCTCAATATCAAGCTGCATTCAAAATTTCATGTTGATATCATGAATGGAAGTACTAATTTTTTTAGTTTTAAATTTTCATACGACACAATCCATTCGTTAGTTCGATTTAGCGTTATGTACAATTTCGATTAATTTTTCCCATGTAACTTTTTTTTTATCATTCGTAGAGAAATGTCGCATTCTGGAAAAGTTCTTAGAATTTAATTTTCTACAAATCTAGATTCTTTTGAAATTGGTCCAGCCACCAGGAGATGAGTTTCTATTCTGACTATAATAGTTAAGATTTTAGAATTCTCCGCTTTTATTAACCTCAATATCAAGCTGCATTCAAAATTTCATGTTGATATCATGAATGGAAGTACTATTTTTTTTAGTTTTAAATTTTCATACGACACAATCCATTCGTTAGTTCGATTTAGCGTTATGTACAATTTCGATTAATTTTAGAAAAGTTCTTAGAATTTAATTTTCTACAAATCTAGATTCTTTCGAAATTGGTCCAGCCACCAGGAGATGAGTTTCTATTCTGACTATAATAGTTAAGATTTTAGAATTCTCCGCTTTTATTAACCTCAATATCAAGCTGCATTCAAAATTTCATGTTGATATCATGAATGGAAGTACTAATTTTTTTAGTTTTAAATTTTCATACGACACAATCCATTCGTTAGTTCGATTTAGCGTTATGTACAATTTCGATTAATTTTTCCCATGTAACTTTTTTTTTATCATTCGTAGAGAAATGTCGCATTCTAGAAAAGTTCTTAGAATTTAATTTTCTACAAATCTAGATTCTTTCGAAATTGGTCCAGCCACCAGGAGATGAGTTTCTATTCTGACTATAATAGTTAAGATTTTAGAATTCTCCGCTTTTATTAACCTCAATATCAAGCTGCATTCAAAATTTCATGTTGATATCATGAATGGAAGTACTATTTTTTTTAGTTTTAAATTTTCATACGACACAATCCATTCGTTAGTTCGATTTAGCGTTATGTACAATTTCGATTAATTTTTCCCATGTAACTTTTTTTTTATCATTCGTAGAGAAATGTCGCATTCTAGAAAAGTTCTTTGAATTTAATTTTCTACAAATCTAGATTCTTTCGAAATTGGTCCAGCCACCAGGAGATGAGTTTCTATTCTGACTATAATAGTTAAGATTTTAGAATTCTCCGCTTTTATTAACCTCAATATCAAGCTGCATTCAAAATTTCATGTTGATATCATGAATGGAAGTACTATTTTTTTTAGTTTTAAATTTTCATACGACACAATCCATTCGTTAGTTCGATTTAGCGTTATGTACAATTTCGATTAATTTTTCCCATGTAACTTTTTTTTTATCATTCCTAGAGAAATGTCGCATTCTAGAAAAGTTCTTAGAATTTAATTTTCTACAAATCTAGATTCTTTCGAAATTGGTCCAGCCACCAGGAGATGAGTTTCTATTCTGACTATAATAGTTAAGATTTTAGAATTCTCCGCTTTTATTAACCTCAATATCAAGCTGCATTCAAAATTTCATGTTGATATCATGAATGGAAGTACTATTTTTTTTAGTTTTAAATTTTCATACGACACAATCCATTCGTTAGTTCGATTTAGCGTTATGTACAATTTCGATTAATTTTTCCCATGTAACTTTTTTTTTATCATTCGTAGAGAAATGTCGCTTTCTAGAAAAGTTCTTAGAATTTAATTTTCTACAAATCTAGATTCTTTCGAAATTGGTCCAGCCACCAGGAGATGAGTTTCTATTCTGACTATAATAGTTAAGATTTTAGAATTCTCCGCTTTTATTAACCTCAATATCAAGCTGCATTCAAAATTTCATGTTGATATCATGAATGGAAGTACTATTTTTTTTAGTTTTAAATTTTCATACGACACAATCCATTCGTTAGTTCGATTTAGCGTTATGTACAATTTCGATTAATTTTTCCCATGTAACTTTTTTTTTATCATTCGTAGAGAAATGTCGCATTCTAGAAAAGTTCTTAGAATTTAATTTTCTACAAATCTAGATTCTTTCGAAATTGGTCCAGCCACCAGGAGATGAGTTTCTATTCTGACTATAATAGTTAAGATTTTAGAATTCTCCGCTTTTATTAACCTCAATATCAAGCTGCATTCAAAATTTCTTGTTGATATTGTTACAAGCTGGCTACTGCCAACCTGCAGATATTCACTAAGCTCCTGCAGAGGCCTCCACGGTGATGTTTTGCCGGCTACGTTCTCAGCGAGAAGTGCGAGGGTCGTGGGGTTTGAGGCATGCAGGGCTCCTGGCCTACACCGTGATTAACAGAAAGTTACAAATTGGATAAACGCAAATAATAATAATACCCGGGTTCCGCCGAAATTCGTCGGCCGGAACCTGAGGAACGAACAACTCAAAAATTATAAATTGGAGAGAGGTGCCTTGGTGCGCGCATCCATCCGAATTCAAACGGGGCCGAGCCCTGGTTACGGAATTGGATGCGGGCACCAAGGGACCGCAAACACTAAACCGCCATAGAGGGAGTCTCCGCTCCCATCACACCACACCGAAAAATAATTTAGTATTTCATTTTATATATATTGTTTTTTTAAAAGAAAACAAAAAACAACAAAAGCAAAACAACTTCCCCCTCCACCCGCACTAGGAGAAAACGAGAGAGAGAGATAACCATGCGCATCGAGCGCGCACCCGCTGTGCGGCGCTCGATCACAAAACCAAAATTTAAAATTTAATCAGGGAAAAAAAATTTAAAATATATAAAAAAAGTAAACAAAAAATTTAAATAAAATTAACAAAAAAAATACCTTAATTATTAAAAATAAGCTGTTGCGGCCTTGCGCGGCCGTCATGCCACAGGTGACCTTGCCACACCCGGACCGTTGCGGGGCCTTTCCCCGATACCAATACCAACGAGGTGCCGGTTGGCAACCCGTTACGTTGCGGGGCCTTTCCCCGATACCAAAAAGATTAAATCGGGCAACCGGTGGTTGGCTACCCGTCGTTGCGGGCCTCTCCCCGATACCAAATAAATAAAAGGAGTGGCCTCAACTGGCCACCCGAAACTCGTTGCGGGCCTCTCCCCGATACCAAAACAAAACCGAATAGCCGGTTGGCCACCAGTTAGTTGCGACCTTTCTGCCGTTATACTCGCCAAAATCGTTATATGCGATGATTTTCTGTTAAATATTGTATTTATAAATAGCCCCGTTATTGTTCGTCATCCATCAAAATAAATTCGTGTACCGTTGCGGCACACCCCTTTGATGCGAATATTCGTCACAGCCACCGCTATACAGGGACCCCACCAAACACTTCAGATAACAAAAATGTCGATGGCTTTTGGTGGTAAAATAGAAAACTCGACACTGCACTTTCCTTTAGATCCCCAATATAAAATATCAATCAAACCACTAACTTTTGTGGGTAACCAAATTCTTTTACGTCACACGATATAATATTTATAAACCAAAAAAAAAAATTCCTTTTTTTTTTTTTTTTTTTTTTTAAAATCGTAACACCAAAAAAAATTTTTTTTTTTTTATTTTCTATTTTTTTATCTACAATATTGTACTTATATAATTATTTTATTATACAAAAACAAAAAAAAATCTTTAGTTTATCCTTTTATTTCTTTGTAATTAGGAAACTATTGTATATTATATAATCTAACACGTTTCAAAAAAAAAACAATTCAAAAATTTTCCAAGGTTTTAGTACTTGACTCGACTTATCAAAATCACAAAAACGAATCTTAAAAACACAACTTGATTTATTGAAAATCACAACTCGCATGATCAAACAAAAAAAATATTCGAGCGTCGCACAGCTCGTAAAACGTTTTAGAAGAAAATGTATCTCTCTTCTCTGTCTCTCCTTTATACCAAATTTTCGTTGGTACAAAAGAGAGACATACAAGAAAAAACATTTTTTTCAAAACGTTTTACTTTGCACACACTCGATGCGCATGGTTATCTCTCTCTCTCTCCCATTTTTGTTCCGTTGCCAACATAACCGAAGAAAACACAAACGTGGGAACGTCCCACACCCTGAGATGTCTCATAAGCCGGGCCTAAAACAAACAACACGAAAATGAAGATAGAGAGAAACGATTAAACACGGATGTCTTTAACATGATAAGTGCCTAGAGATTTGCCATTCAAATCTTCGACGGTATACGCCACCTGACCTACTTTACCAGAAATTACCGCGGGTTTGAATTTTCCGGCTAATTTCGCGGAGAATTTGTTCGTCGCATCGCTCAACGCAAAAGATCGTATAAAGACGGATTGTCCAACTCGAAAAGAGCGCTTAGTACTACGCAAGTTGTAATGCTGAGCTCCCTTCTCGTATGCCACACGCAGATAATGTATAATACGATCCTTTAACAGATTTACTCGATCTGGCTTAGCCCATGCATGGACTTCACCGGGATCATGTTCATCGAGTAATCGTCGCAGTGAGTAATCCGAACCGTGCATCGACATATGTTGACCGAACACGACATAATGAGGGGAATAATGTATCGAATCATGTATGGCATTACGTAAAGCAGCCGCAATTTCCTGCAAATTTTTGTCCCACAAATTATGGTCGTGATCGCTCAAATATGAACGAATACTGGCAATTAATGTTCTATTAACACGCTCGGAAGCGTTACTTTGGGGCGAGTACACCGGCGTACGTAAATGGGTTACACCGTATTTAGCTAACAGGTCTTTAAATAGATTCGAGGTGAACTGCTTCCCATTATCGGAGGTAACAATTTCGGGTACGGAGAATAAAAGGAATACCTCATTTTCTAGAAATCGACACAATAATGAGGCAGACGCCTCGCGTAAGGGTTTGACAACTACGAATTTCGAATAATGATCCAGAACGATAACGATACAGGTATTTCCGAGTTTCGAACGTGGATACGGACCCAAAAAATCTACATACAGTTTTTGAAACGGGCGAGTTGACGTAACCTGTGCTCCCATGGCTGGTTGTGTAGAGAAATTAACCGCTTTGTTCATTTTACATTTAGTGCAGCTAGCAACGTACTGTTTAACTTGCTTTGCCATTTGAGGCCAGTAAAATTGACGCTGAAGGCGTTCGAGAGTTTTGCTGCCGCCTAAATGTGCTGAAGTGGGAGGTACGTGAGCCTGTTCAATAAGCGTTGAAGTTAAGGAATTAGGAATAACAAGTTTCCAATTCGAAAGGTCGGTATCCGTATATTTAAAACCGAACGAAGGGGATATCAACAATTTATCATCCTGGATTTTGTAGTTGTGCGAACAATCTTTTAATGAACGAATTTTCGCGATCTGATCGACGTAATCTGGATCTTGAAACGCCACCGAATTTTGATCAACGTGCAGAATTGGGACTGAAGAAGGTATTAACGCATTCACGGAAGGGTCGATGTTTTTACTCGACAAGACTGGATCCTCAAATTGGGCACCAGGATCAGGCGTGCTCTTACTTTCGGAATCATCCTCACAAGGAGCGGATTCATCCGGAAAAGCTCGAGACAGCGCATCAGGTACAACGTTAACTGAACCTTTTCGGTATCCGATTTGAAAATTCAGCGCTTGGAGTTTAAGACTCCATCTCGCCAAACGTCCGGAGAGGTCTTTTTGACTCATTAACCAGCGCAAACTGGAATGGTCGGTATAAATGACGAATGGATAACCTTCCACGTAGGGACGGAATTTTCGCACGCTGAGGACGGCAGCGTAGCATTCCAGCTCGGTCACCGAGTAGTTTCGCTGCGCCGCATTGAGCTTATGGGAATAAAACTCAATGGGCCGCTCCACCCCCTCGGCGTCCACCTGAAATAAGACACTACCGACCCCAACGGCACTGGCATCACACTGAATAAAAAAGGGTTTTGTATAATCAGGATGCGTCAAAACTGGGGCAGTTGACAAGGCGGTTTTGAGAGCGTTAAAAGAAGAATCAGCAGCTGCAGACCAACATACTTTAGTGTTTTTACCAGTAAGATCGGTGAGAGAAGAAGCTAAGGAGGCGAAATTAGGAATGAAGCGACGATACCATCCGCACATTCCCAGAAAACGTCTAATCTGTTTCGTCGTTTTCGGAATAGGGTACTCCAGAATAGCTTTACATTTATCTGGGTTTGTACGGAGGCAACCATCACCCACAATATAACCTAAATAGTCTACTTCTTTCAACACAAACTTACTTTTGGTCAAATTGATTGTTAAACCAGCGTCCTTCAGATATCCAGCAACCTGTTGTAGCAAATCGAAATGTTCGGCTAGAGTGGAGGATGTGACCAGAAGGTCATCGAGGTACACAAAGACCTTATCGTGCAGTTGGTACGGGATCACGCGGTGCATCAAGCGACAAAGCGTCTGTGGTGCGTTGCATAAGCCAAACGGCATCACCTTTAACTGATACAAGGGCCGTCCAGGAACCGTAAACGCTGTTTTATCGCGGGATGCTGGGTCGAGTGGGATCTGCCAAAAGGCATCCTTCAAATCAATCGCCGAAATGAATCGGGTGTGTCCCAAACGACCCAACAATCCGTTGATTATGGGCAGCGGATACGCATCCTTGACGGTTGCCTTGTTCAGTTCTCTAGCATCCAAGCACAGACGAACTTTCCCATTGGCCTTACGCACCAACGTGACCGGTGAACACCAGGAACTTTGTGACTCCTCGATAACCCCCAAAGACAACATCCTATCCAACTCGGCATACATGAGTTTCTGGATAGCTGGGGACACGGAATAAAAACGTTGTTTGACTGGTTTTGCGGAACCGACATCGATCATATGAGTGATGAGGGATGTGCGGCCCAAACCTAAGATATCGCTGCTCGGAAAATATTCGCGAATGAGATCCAATTTACGACGATCATCAGATGTTAAAATATGGAATTTGGGTGTGTTGGTAGTTTCACCTAATTCGTCCGAATTATTCAACGCGGAGATTTTTGGGGAAATTCCAAAACGATTCCAAAAATCGATACCCAAATAAAGCGGTTGTTCCAAGGAAGGGACAACGTGAAAATTCATAAATTTAGTGACTCCGTTAAATTCGACGTTAGCTCGTATGTAACCAAATACTCGTTGTACTTGGCCACTCGCGGTAGTTATAGTGGAAGGAAAGTTATGGAATTCAACAAAGGGATTTGACATGAGTTTCTCCGATCCACTCCCGAGAACACTGACACTCGCCCCGCTGTCGAGAAGACCCTTAAAAGGTATCTTATTGATTAAGACCTGGGCGTAAGGCCGAGTGTCACTACCCTCGGAGAATAGAACGGAGGAAATCACATCATTTCTCATTGCGACGCGACGGTTCCAATATTTTTTTGAACGCTTTAAACGATCTAACTTTGCCAATGATGGGGCATTATAGAAAAATTTAAGAGCGACAGGAAGGGAGGAAGGATTGGATGGGGAAGAAGGATCGGGAAAGGAATCATTACTGGCAGACGAGCTTACCTCTTCGTCGGATTCGAATAGGAGCGGATTTCCGCGTCCGTATTGCTCGCTGCATCCTCCAGAATCGGTTTGAGTGGATTTGTCTGTGGTAACATCAGTCTGGGTTGCGGTTGTGGTGATTCTCGTGGCCCAGTCCTCCAAGAACCACTGTTCTGGTTTTCCGACAATCTTGATTGAACGTTTCTTTCATCAGCACAACGTCGACAACGCGCAGATATCGTCCCTCGTAGCCCAAATCGATAGCAAAACAATCCAACGGGAGCCAATTGACAATCCATGAACGTGTGACCCATATCCGAACAATTAAAGCAGACGATATTTTTACTATGATTGGCATGTTGTTTGTAAACCAATCCCGAACTGCCTGCTGGGACTTGTCCACCCGAACGTCTCGCTGCTGCCGACGAATACCTGCTCCCCGTTTGAATTGCGGATACTGAGTTATCGGGTAGAACATCAGTTAAGGGATAATTCTCATAAGAGTCATATGCTCCAACATCATCATACGGACTGCCTGATAACTCATTGATCACGCGTCGTGGATGGATTGCAGGATCCGCCGGAGCTTTGAGCCGCCGGAAAGACTCCTCCCAAGCAGAACAGCTTTTGATTAGTTCGTTGATGCTGCTGAACCGACGATCTGTAAGGTGGTATTGTAGCGTAGGCTTCATGTTGTTCAGCAAAATTTGAATGAGCTCTTCGTCTGAGTACGGCGTTCGACATTGTAAGGTAAGGGTCCAGACGTGGTTGTAGAAATCCAGGAAGCTTTCGTTCGGTTGTTGTTTACGTGCCTCGACCATTCTGCGGATTTCGTAATTTGTGCGACGATCTTGAAAGCGCTCGATAATTCCGCTTCGTAGTTCTGACCAGGTCGCGTGCGGGTTGTGTTTAAGAAATGTCCAGTACCACTGCAACGCGAGGTCCTTTAGAATGGTATGGAGCTCCAATAATAAGATTTGCTCGGATAATCCCCGGGATGAAGCGATGGTATCAACTTGAAACAGGAACATATCGATGTTGATTCCTGATGGAGATCCCGTGAAACTTAGTCCACTACCGGACAACAAACGTCGATCGACAAATTTTGGCGATACTGGCGAACTAGTGGACGTCGGAGGCGCGCGATCCTGTACGGTGGGAATCGGGATGTCTTGTGAGAACAGATTATTTCCGACGATTTGAGTCTGGAGGTTGTTTTGCCGTTGATCCAACTTTACCAGCTGTTGTGATACCATTTCGAACTTTTGCAGCATGGATTCCAAAAGTGTGGTCTGTGCATTTGATTGTTGTACCGCCGCGTGATTCGTTTGGATCTGGCCAAGAAGATCCTCCAAAGTGCATCTTCGCTCCTGCGGCTGCGGGTTGTCAGAATCATCCTCGCTACCGAGGTTTTGAACTTGAATCTCGTCATTTTGTTCCTCATGAGGAGGTATTTCCACCGTGAGATGTACGCCCTTTGCGCTTTCTATGGAAACGTTCAATTTTTCCTGGTCATCCAAGTACATCTGCAGACTAGTCAGTAATTCGGAACATGCTTGATGTACCTTACGCGCGAGCTGCTCGTATTTCGGTGATTTGAATGCGCGACTAAGCCGGCCGGACAAATGCAACAACCGGGAATGGTAACGTTGAGCCAATAATAGGGGATCCTTCGTAGTCGGACCCAAAAGGGTGATTTCTTCCCGAATCTCCTCCAATTTCTTGAGACACGTTGAAATCTCGATATCCGGTTTCTTCGATGCGCTTGTATGCATTTTTCCGGGCGTTGGTTTAATCTCGGCCTGCTCACTTCGGACCGCTTCCTCGAGTTGATGAATTGCATCGGGCGTGTCAAAGCGAATATCACGAAGGAGACACTCCACCTCCACTTCGTCTGGTTGCAGTAAGGTTACGTCCATTTTAGATTAGGTAGGGATACTGAGTAAGATCGAATAATTCGACAAAAAACGTAGTCTTTATTAAATTTATTCAAAAATACAAAAATTTCAATTCAAAATAACTCTAATTCAAACGGAAGGTTTTAAATTAGAGGAAATTACAACTAAAGATATTCCACACCCACTATAACTAGATAATAAAAAAAACACGAAATATTTTTATAAAAAACACGAAAAAAAAAAATAAAAAAAAATTCAACCAATGAATATCAAATCGCGATAAACAACCAGAAAGTTACCCCGTGCGTTGGATAATACTCAATTCGAATATGAATTTGGTTAACTTCCACTCGATCCCACGGATGATTACGTTGGATACGTGGTTCTACGTCCGAGTTATCCCACACTGTACGTCTTTGAGGTCTTTCTGGTGTATCCCACGGATTTGAATTCATACAAAATAATAATAAATAAAAGTTAATAATAATAATACCGTAGTTAATGGAACTACCAACACACCCAGATAAGGAGGCAAAGTAACAAGAGAAAAAAAAACAAGTAAGATAATAATAAAAGAAGGAAGGAATGGTTACCTTGTGGTGGTTTGTGGGTCCAGTATTCTCACGGTTAGTTTAACGACGGAAGACGAGATACCCCCCAAAGTGGCGCTTTTCGATGAGAACCTAATTTGGAGGGGCTCGTTGAAATTTGAAACGATACGAAAGAAAACAATTCAAGCAACTACCAACACACCCAACGGTATGCAGGCAGGAGGCTGATACTCAAGAGATACAAAGGAAAAAGGAAAATAAAATCAAAATGAAATACTAATAAACCCGAGGGTTCCAATACAACCCATAGATCTATAAACCAAAATCAATAACAATATCAAAATATCAAATAAACAAATAAAGTTTATAGAAAAATTTTTAATTAATACCACGATACGGATGGTATGATGAGAGTGGAAACCCCACTCCGTGTCAGCTAAATAATAAAATAATAAAGAAATAATAATAATAAAATAATAATAACAGTTGTTGTTCCTCAAATTTCGGTCGAGAAATCTCGGGGCAAGGGAAAATGAAGCTACAGCTAAACCCCAGACAAATGACATCCGAGCTCCACCACAATCAGACACAACATAGTGGAAATGGGAAAGAGCTCGGAAGTCGGATGTCCGAAGGATAGGGGATGACACCCCCCATCTACGCGCAATCAAACAGCCCGTGCTGGTTGCGATCGTAGAAAGGGAATGTCAACCGGGAGACTGGCTTTGGTGGGCGCGTCCAGGCGAAGTCAAACGGTGCTGAACACTGGTTTCGGCGCTGGACACGCACGCCAAAGGGAATGAAGCTACAAATCATAAAAAATCAAAAAAAATTATCAAAATTCGCGAATGTTTGGGCGCCACTGTTACAAGCTGGCTACTGCCAACCTGCAGATATTCACTAAGCTCCTGCAGAGGCCTCCACGGTGATGTTTTGCCGGCTACGTTCTCAGCGAGAAGTGCGAGGGTCGTGGGGTTTGAGGCATGCAGGGCTCCTGGCCTACACCGTGATTAACAGAAAGTTACAAATTGGATAAACGCAAATAATAATAATAATACCCGGGTTCCGCCGAAATTCGTCGGCCGGAACCTGAGGAACGAACAACTCAAAAATTATAAATTGGAGAGAGGTGCCTTGGTGCGCGCATCCATCCGAATTCAAACGGGGCCGAGCCCTGGTTACGGAATTGGATGCGGGCACCAAGGGACCGCAAACACTAAACCGCCATAGAGGGAGTCTCCGCTCCCATCACACCACACCGAAAAATAATTTAGTATTTCATTTTATATATATTGTTTTTTTAAAAGAAAACAAAAAACAACAAAAGCAAAACAACTTCCCCCTCCACCCGCACTAGGAGAAAACGAGAGAGAGAGATAACCATGCGCATCGAGCGCGCACCCGCTGTGCGGCGCTCGATCACAAAACCAAAATTTAAAATTTAATCAGGGAAAAAAGATTTAAAATATATAAAAAAAGTAAACAAAAAATTTAAATAAAATTAACAAAAAAAATACCTTAATTATTAAAAATAAGCTGTTGCGGCCTTGCGCGGCCGTCTTGCCACAGGTGACCTTGCCACACCCGGACCGTTGCGGGGCCTTTCCCCGATACCAATACCAACGAGGTGCCGGTTGGCAACCCGTTACGTTGCGGGGCCTTTCCCCGATACCAAAAAGATTAAATCGGGCAACCGGTGGTTGGCTACCCGTCGTTGCGGGCCTCTCCCCGATACCAAATAAATAAAAGGAGTGGCCTCAACTGGCCACCCGAAACTCGTTGCGGGCCTCTCCCCGATACCAAAACAAAACCGAATAGCCGGTTGGCCACCAGTTAGTTGCGACCTTTCTGCCGTTATACTCGCCAAAATCGTTATATGCGATGATTTTCTGTTAAATATTGTATTTATAAATAGCCCCGTTATTGTTCGTCATCCATCAAAATAAATTCGTGTACCGTTGCGGCACACCCCTTTGATGCGAATATTTGTCACAGCCACCGCTATACAGGGACCCCACCAAACACTTCAGATAACAAAAATGTCGATGGCTTTTGGTGGTAAAATAGAAAACTCGACACTGCACTTTCCTTTAGATCCCCAATATAAAATATCAATCAAACCACTAACTTTTGTGGGTAACCAAATTCTTTTACGTCACACGATATAATATTTATAAACCAAAAAAAAAAATTCCTTTTTTTTTTTTTTTTTTTTTTTAAAATCGTAACACCAAAAAAATTTTTTTTTTTTTTATTTTCTATTTTTTTATCTACAATATTGTACTTATATAATTATTTTATTATACAAAAACAAAAAAAAATCTTTAGTTTATCCTTTTATTTCTTTGTAATTAGGAAACTATTGTATATTATATAATCTAACACGTTTCAAAAAAAAAAACAATTCAAAAATTTTCCAAGGTTTTAGTACTTGACTCGACTTATCAAAATCACAAAAACGAATCTTAAAAACACAACTTGATTTATTGAAAATCACAACTCGCATGATCAAACAAAAAAAATATTCGAGCGTCGCACAGCTCGTAAAACGTTTTAGAAGAAAATGTATCTCTCTTCTCTGTCTCTCCTTTATACCAAATTTTCGTTGGTACAAAAGAGAGACATACAAGAAAAAACATTTTTTTCAAAACGTTTTACTTTGCACACACTCGATGCGCATGGTTATCTCTCTCTCTCCCATTTTTGTTCCGTTGCCAACATAACCGAAGAAAACACACAAGAATCCATCCACCAAGACACCACGTTCACACAGTGAAAAACTCGGACGCAAGAAACCATGGAGAATAGAAACAAATTTACAAAAAATGTCTTGTTAAGACAACACAGTCGTAACAATATCATGAATGGAAGTACTATTTTTTTTAGTTTTAAATTTTCATACGACACAATCCATTCGTTAGTTCGATTTAGCGTTATGTACAATTTCGATTAATTTTTCCCATGTAACTTTTTTTTTATCATTCGTAGAGAAATGTCGCTTTCTAGAAAAGTTCTTAGAATTTAATTTTCTACAAATCTAGATTCTTTCGAAATTGGTCCAGCCACCAGGAGATGAGTTTCTATTCTGACTATAATAGTTAAGATTTTAGAATTCTCCGCTTTTATTAACCTCAATATCAAGCTGCATTCAAAATTTCATGTTGATATCATGAATGGAAGTACTATTTTTTTTAGTTTTAAATTTTCATACGACACAATCCATTCGTTAGTTCGATTTAGCGTTATGTACAATTTCGATTAATTTTTCCTATGTAACTTTTTTTTTATCATTCGTAGAGAAATGTCGCATTCTAGAAAAGTTCTTAGAATTTAATTTTCTACAAATCTAGATTCTTTCGAAATTGGTCCAGCCACCAGGAGATGAGTTTCTATTCTGACTATAATAGTTAAGATTTTAGAATTCTCCGCTTTTATTAACCTCAATATCAAGCTGCATTCAAAATTTCATGTTGATATCATGAATGGAAGTACTAATTTTTTTAGTTTTAAATTTTCATACGACACAATCCATTCGTTAGTTCGATTTAGCGTTATGTACAATTTCGATTAATTTTTCCCATGTAACTTTTTTTTATCATTCGTAGAGAAATGTCGCATTCTAGAAAAGTTCTTAGAATTTAATTTTCTACAAATCTAGATTCTTTCGAAATTGGTCCAGCCACCAGGAGATGAGTTTCTATTCTGACTATAATAGTTAAGATTTTAGAATTCTCCGCTTTTATTAACCTCAATATCAAGCTGCATTCAAAATTTCATGTTGATATCATGAATGGAAGTACTATTTTTTTAAGTTTTAAATTTTCATACGACACAATCCATTCGTTAGTTCGATTTAGCGTTATGTACAATTTCGATTAATTTTTCCCATGTAACTTTTTTTTTATCATTCGTAGAGAAATGTCGCATTCTAGAAAAGTTCTTAGAATTTAATTTTCTACAAATCTAGATTCTTTCGAAATTGGTCCAGCCACCAGGAGATGAGTTTCTATTCTGACTATAATAGTTAAGATTTTAGAATTCTCCGCTTTTATTAACCTCAATATCAAGCTGCATTCAAAATTTCATGTTGATATCATGAATGGAAGTACTAATTTTTTTAGTTTTAAATTTTCATACGACACAATCCATTCGTTAGTTCGATTTAGCGTTATGTACAATTTCGATTAATTTTTCCCATGTAACTTTTTTTTTATCATTCGTAGAGAAATGTCGCTTTCTAGAAAAGTTCTTAGAATTTAATTTTCTACAAATCTAGATTCTTTCGAAATTGGTCCAGCCACCAGGAGATGAGTTTCTATTCTGACTATAATAGTTAAGATTTTAGAATTCTCCGCTTTTATTAACCTCAATATCAAGCTGCATTCAAAATTTCATGTTGATATCATGAATGGAAGTACTAATTTTTTTAGTTTTAAATTTTCATACGACACAATCCATTCGTTAGTTCGATTTAGCGTTATGTACAATTTCGATTAATTTTTCCCATGTAACTTTTTTTTTATCATTCGTAGAGAAATGTCGCATTCTAGAAAAGTTCTTAGAATTTAATTTTCTACAAATCTAGATTCTTTCGAAATTGGTCCAGCCACCAGGAGATGAGTTTCTATTCTGACTATAATAGTTAAGATTTTAGAATTCTCCGCTTTTATTAACCTCAATATCAAGCTGCATTCAAAATTTCATGTTGATATCATGAATGGAAGTACTAATTTTTTTAGTTTTAAATTTTCATACGACACAATCCATTCGTTAGTTCGATTTAGCGTTATGTACAATTTCGATTAATTTTTCCCATGTAACTTTTTTTTTATCATTCGTAGAGAAATGTCGCTTTCTAGAAAAGTTCTTAGAATTTAATTTTCTACAAATCTAGATTCTTTCGAAATTGGTCCAGCCACCAGGAGATGAGTTTCTATTCTGACTATAATAGTTAAGATTTTAGAATTCTCCGCTTTTATTAACCTCAATATCAAGCTGCATTCAAAATTTCATGTTGATATCATGAATGGAAGTACTAATTTTTTTAGTTTTAAATTTTCATACGACACAATCCATTCGTTAGTTCGATTTAGCGTTATGTACAATTTCGATTAATTTTTCCCATGTAACTTTTTTTTTATCATTCGTAGAGAAATGTCGCTTTCTAGAAAAGTTCTTAGAATTTAATTTTCTACAAATCTAGATTCTTTCGAAATTGGTCCAGCCACCAGGAGATGAGTTTCTATTCCGACTATAATAGTTAAGATTTTAGAATTCTCCGCTTTTATTAACCTCAATATCAAGCTGCATTCAAAATTTCATGTTGATATCATGAATGGAAGTACTATTTTTTTTAGTTTTAAATTTTCATACGACACAATCCATTCGTTAGTTCGATTTAGCGTTATGTACAATTTCGATTAATTTTTCCCATGTAACTTTTTTTTTATCATTCGTAGAGAAATGTCGCTTTCTAGAAAAGTTCTTAGAATTTAATTTTCTACAAATCTAGATTCTTTCGAAATTGGTCCAGCCACCAGGAGATGAGTTTCTATTCTGACTATAATAGTTAAGATTTTAGAATTCTCTGCTTTTATTAACCTCAATATCAAGCTGCATTCAAAATTTCATGTTGATATCATGAATGGAAGTACTATTTTTTTTAGTTTTAAATTTTCATACGACACAATCCATTCGTTAGTTCGATTTAGCGTTATGTACAATTTCGATTAATTTTTCCCATGTAACTTTTTTTTTATCATTCGTAGAGAAATGTCGCATTCTAGAAAAGTTCTTAGAATTTAATTTTCTACAAATCTAGATTCTTTCGAAATTGGTCCAGCCACCAGGAGATGAGTTTCTATTCCGACTATAATAGTTAAGATTTTAGAATTCTCCGCTTTTATTAACCTCAATATCAAGCTGCATTCAAAATTTCATGTTGATATCATGAATGGAAGTACTATTTTTTTTAGTTTTAAATTTTCATACGACACAATCCATTCGTTAGTTCGATTTAGCGTTATGTACAATTTCGATTAATTTTTCCCATGTAACTTTTTTTTTATCATTCGTAGAGAAATGTCGCTTTCTAGAAAAGTTCTTAGAATTTAATTTTCTACAAATCTAGATTCTTTCGAAATTGGTCCAGCCACCAGGAGATGAGTTTCTATTCCGACTATAATAGTTAAGATTTTAGAATTCTCCGCTTTTATTAACCTCAATATCAAGCTGCATTCAAAATTTCATGTTGATATCATGAATGGAAGTACTATTTTTTTTAGTTTTAAATTTTCATACGACACAATCCATTCGTTAGTTCGATTTAGCGTTATGTACAATTTCGATTAATTTTTCCCATGTAACTTTTTTTTTATCATTCGTAGAGAAATGTCGCATTCTAGAAAAGTTCTTAGAATTTAATTTTCTACAAATCTAGATTCTTTCGAAATTGGTCCAGCCACCAGGAGATGAGTTTCTATTCCGACTATAATAGTTAAGATTTTAGAATTCTCCGCTTTTATTAACCTCAATATCAAGCTGCATTCAAAATTTCATGTTGATATCATGAATGGAAGTACTATTTTTTTTAGTTTTAAATTTTCATACGACACAATCCATTCGTTAGTTCGATTTAGCGTTATGTACAATTTCGATTAATTTTTCCCATGTAACTTTTTTTTTATCATTCGTAGAGAAATGTCGCATTCTAGAAAAGTTCTTAGAATTTAATTTTCTACAAATCTAGATTCTTTCGAAATTGGTCCAGCCACCAGGAGATGAGTTTCTATTCTGACTATAATAGTTAAGATTTTAGAATTCTCCGCTTTTATTAACCTCAATATCAAGCTGCATTCAAAATTTCATGTTGATATCATGAATGGAAGTACTATTTTTTTTAGTTTTAAATTTTCATACGACACAATCCATTCGTTAGTTCGATTTAGCGTTATGTACAATTTCGATTAATTTTTCCCATGTAACTTTTTTTTTATCATTCGTAGAGAAATGTCGCATTCTAGAAAAGTTCTTAGAACTTAATTTTCTACAAATCTAGATTCTTTCGAAATTGGTCCAGCCACCAGGAGATGAGTTTCTATTCTGACTATAATAGTTAAGATTTTAGAATTCTCCGCTTTTATTAACCTCAATATCAAGCTGCATTCAAAATTTCATGTTGATATCATGAATGGAAGTACTATTTTTTTTAGTTTTAAATTTTCATACGACACAATCCATTCGTTAGTTCGATTTAGCGTTATGTACAATTTCGATTAATTTTTCCCATGTAACTTTTTTTTTATCATTCGTAGAGAAATGTCGCTTTCTAGAAAAGTTCTTAGAATTTAATTTTCTACAAATCTAGATTCTTTCGAAATTGGTCCAGCCACCAGGAGATGAGTTTCTATTCTGACTATAATAGTTAAGATTTTAGAATTCTCCGCTTTTATTAACCTCAATATCAAGCTGCATTCAAAATTTCATGTTGATATCATGAATGGAAGTACTATTTTTTTTAGTTTTAAATTTTCATACGACACAATCCATTCGTTAGTTCGATTTAGCGTTATGTACAATTTCGATTAATTTTTCCCATGTAACTTTTTTTTTATCATTCGTAGAGAAATGTCGCTTTCTAGAAAAGTTCTTAGAATTTAATTTTCTACAAATCTAGATTCTTTCGAAATTGGTCCAGCCACCAGGAGATGAGTTTCTATTCTGACTATAATAGTTAAGATTTTAGAATTCTCCGCTTTTATTAACCTCAATATCAAGCTGCATTCAAAATTTCATGTTGATATCATGAATGGAAGTACTATTTTTTTTAGTTTTAAATTTTCATACGACACAATCCATTCGTTAGTTCGATTTAGCGTTATGTACAATTTCGATTAATTTTTCCCATGTAACTTTTTTTTTATCATTCGTAGAGAAATGTCGCATTCTAGAAAAGTTCTTAGAATTTAATTTTCTACAAATCTAGATTCTTTCGAAATTGGTCCAGCCACCAGGAGATGAGTTTCTATTCTGACTATAATAGTTAAGATTTTAGAATTCTCCGCTTTTATTAACCTCAATATCAAGCTGCATTCAAAATTTCATGTTGATATCATGAATGGAAGTACTATTTTTTTTAGTTTTAAATTTTCATACGACACAATCCATTCGTTAGTTCGATTTAGCGTTATGTACAATTTCGATTAATTTTTCCTATGTAACTTTTTTTTTATCATTCCTAGAGAAATGTCGCATTCTAAAAAAGTTCTTAGAATTTAATTTTCTACAAATCTAGATTCTTTCGAAATTGGTCCAGCCACCAGGAGATGAGTTTCTATTCTGACTATAATAGTTAAGATTTTAGAATTCTCCGCTTTTATTAACCTCAATATCAAGCTGCATTCAAAATTTCATGTTGATATCATGAATGGAAGTACTATTTTTTTTAGTTTTAAATTTTCATACGACACAATCCATTCGTTAGTTCGATTTAGCGTTATGTACAATTTCGATTAATTTTTCCCATGTAACTTTTTTTTTATCATTCGTAGAGAAATGTCGCATTCTAAAAAAGTTCTTAGAATTTAATTTTCTACAAATCTATATAATATAATAAATAATATTTAATTTTCTACAAATCTAGATTCTTTCGAAATTGGTCCAGCCACCAGGAGATGAGTTTCTATTCTGACTATAATAGTTAAGATTTTAGAATTCTCCGCTTTTATTAACCTCAATATCAAGCTGCATTCAAAATTTCATGTTGATATCATGAATGGAAGTACTAATTTTTTTAGTTTTAAATTTTCATACGACACAATCCATTCGTTAGTTCGATTTAGCGTTATGTACAATTTCGATTAATTTTTCCCATGTAACTTTTTTTTTATCATTCGTAGAGAAATGTCGCATTCTAGAAAAGTTCTTAGAATTTAATTTTCTACAAATCTAGATTCTTTCGAAATTGGTCCAGCCACCAGGAGATGAGTTTCTATTCTGACTATAATAGTTAAGATTTTAGAATTCTCCGCTTTTATTAACCTCAATATCAAGCTGCATTCAAAATTTCATGTTGATATCATGAATGGAAGTACTATTTTTTTTAGTTTTAAATTTTCATACGACACAATCCATTCGTTAGTTCGATTTAGCGTTATGTACAATTTCGATTAATTTTTCCCATGTAACTTTTTTTTTATCATTCGTAGAGAAATGTCGCATTCTAGAAAAGTTCTTAGAACTTAATTTTCTACAAATCTAGATTCTTTCGAAATTGGTCCAGCCACCAGGAGATGAGTTTCTATTCTGACTATAATAGTTAAGATTTTAGAATTCTCCGCTTTTATTAACCTCAATATCAAGCTGCATTCAAAATTTCATGTTGATATCATGAATGGAAGTACTATTTTTTTTAGTTTTAAATTTTCATACGACACAATCCATTCGTTAGTTCGATTTAGCGTTATGTACAATTTCGATTAATTTTTCCCATGTAACTTTTTTTTTATCATTCGTAGAGAAATGTCGCATTCTAGAAAAGTTCTTAGAACTTAATTTTCTACAAATCTAGATTCTTTCGAAATTGGTCCAGCCACCAGGAGATGAGTTTCTATTCTGACTATAATAGTTAAGATTTTAGAATTCTCCGCTTTTATTAACCTCAATATCAAGCTGCATTCAAAATTTCATGTTGATATCATGAATGGAAGTACTATTTTTTTTAGTTTTAAATTTTCATACGACACAATCCATTCGTTAGTTCGATTTAGCGTTATGTACAATTTCGATTAATTTTTCCCATGTAACTTTTTTTTTATCATTCGTAGAGAAATGTCGCTTTCTAGAAAAGTTCTTAGAATTTAATTTTCTACAAATCTAGATTCTTTCGAAATTGGTCCAGCCACCAGGAGATGAGTTTCTATTCTGACTATAATAGTTAAGATTTTAGAATTCTCCGCTTTTATTAACCTCAATATCAAGCTGCATTCAAAATTTCATGTTGATATCATGAATGGAAGTACTATTTTTTTTAGTTTTAAATTTTCATACGACACAATCCATTCGTTAGTTCGATTTAGCGTTATGTACAATTTCGATTAATTTTTCCCATGTAACTTTTTTTTTATCATTCGTAGAGAAATGTCGCTTTCTAGAAAAGTTCTTAGAATTTAATTTTCTACAAATCTAGATTCTTTCGAAATTGGTCCAGCCACCAGGAGATGAGTTTCTATTCTGACTATAATAGTTAAGATTTTAGAATTCTCCGCTTTTATTAACCTCAATATCAAGCTGCATTCAAAATTTCATGTTGATATCATGAATGGAAGTACTATTTTTTTTAGTTTTAAATTTTCATACGACACAATCCATTCGTTAGTTCGATTTAGCGTTATGTACAATTTCGATTAATTTTTCCCATGTAACTTTTTTTTTATCATTCGTAGAGAAATGTCGCATTCTAGAAAAGTTCTTAGAATTTAATTTTCTACAAATCTAGATTCTTTCGAAATTGGTCCAGCCACCAGGAGATGAGTTTCTATTCTGACTATAATAGTTAAGATTTTAGAATTCTCCGCTTTTATTAACCTCAATATCAAGCTGCATTCAAAATTTCATGTTGATATCATGAATGGAAGTACTATTTTTTTTAGTTTTAAATTTTCATACGACACAATCCATTCGTTAGTTCGATTTAGCGTTATGTACAATTTCGATTAATTTTTCCTATGTAACTTTTTTTTTATCATTCCTAGAGAAATGTCGCATTCTAAAAAAGTTCTTAGAATTTAATTTTCTACAAATCTAGATTCTTTCGAAATTGGTCCAGCCACCAGGAGATGAGTTTCTATTCTGACTATAATAGTTAAGATTTTAGAATTCTCCGCTTTTATTAACCTCAATATCAAGCTGCATTCAAAATTTCATGTTGATATCATGAATGGAAGTACTATTTTTTTTAGTTTTAAATTTTCATACGACACAATCCATTCGTTAGTTCGATTTAGCGTTATGTACAATTTCGATTAATTTTTCCCATGTAACTTTTTTTTTATCATTCGTAGAGAAATGTCGCATTCTAAAAAAGTTCTTAGAATTTAATTTTCTACAAATCTATATAATATAATAAATAATATTTAATTTTCTACAAATCTAGATTCTTTCGAAATTGGTCCAGCCACCAGGAGATGAGTTTCTATTCTGACTATAATAGTTAAGATTTTAGAATTCTCCGCTTTTATTAACCTCAATATCAAGCTGCATTCAAAATTTCATGTTGATATCATGAATGGAAGTACTAATTTTTTTAGTTTTAAATTTTCATACGACACAATCCATTCGTTAGTTCGATTTAGCGTTATGTACAATTTCGATTAATTTTTCCCATGTAACTTTTTTTTTATCATTCGTAGAGAAATGTCGCATTCTAGAAAAGTTCTTAGAATTTAATTTTCTACAAATCTAGATTCTTTCGAAATTGGTCCAGCCACCAGGAGATGAGTTTCTATTCTGACTATAATAGTTAAGATTTTAGAATTCTCCGCTTTTATTAACCTCAATATCAAGCTGCATTCAAAATTTCATGTTGATATCATGAATGGAAGTACTATTTTTTTTAGTTTTAAATTTTCATACGACACAATCCATTCGTTAGTTCGATTTAGCGTTATGTACAATTTCGATTAATTTTTCCCATGTAACTTTTTTTTTATCATTCGTAGAGAAATGTCGCTTTCTAGAAAAGTTCTTAGAATTTAATTTTCTACAAATCTAGATTCTTTCGAAATTGGTCCAGCCACCAGGAGATGAGTTTCTATTCTGACTATAATAGTTAAGATTTTAGAATTCTCCGCTTTTATTAACCTCAATATCAAGCTGCATTCAAAATTTCATGTTGATATCATGAATGGAAGTACTATTTTTTTTAGTTTTAAATTTTCATACGACACAATCCATTCGTTAGTTCGATTTAGCGTTATGTACAATTTCGATTAATTTTTCCCATGTAACTTTTTTTTTATCATTCGTAGAGAAATGTCGCATTCTAGAAAAGTTCTTAGAATTTAATTTTCTACAAATCTAGATTCTTTCGAAATTGGTCCAGCCACCAGGAGATGAGTTTCTATTCTGACTATAATAGTTAAGATTTTAGAATTCTCCGCTTTTATTAACCTCAATATCAAGCTGCATTCAAAATTTCATGTTGATATCATGAATGGAAGTACTATTTTTTTTAGTTTTAAATTTTCATACGACACAATCCATTCGTTAGTTCGATTTAGCGTTATGTACAATTTCGATTAATTTTTCCCATGTAACTTTTTTTTTATCATTCGTAGAGAAATGTCGCTTTCTAGAAAAGTTCTTAGAATTTAATTTTCTACAAATCTAGATTCTTTCGAAATTGGTCCAGCCACCAGGAGATGAGTTTCTATTCTGACTATAATAGTTAAGATTTTAGAATTCTCCGCTTTTATTAACCTCAATATCAAGCTGCATTCAAAATTTCATGTTGATATCATGAATGGAAGTACTATTTTTTTTAGTTTTAAATTTTCATACGACACAATCCATTCGTTAGTTCGATTTAGCGTTATGTACAATTTCGATTAATTTTTCCCATGTAACTTTTTTTTTATCATTCGTAGAGAAATGTCGCATTCTAGAAAAGTTCTTAGAATTTAATTTTCTACAAATCTAGATTCTTTCGAAATTGGTCCAGCCACCAGGAGATGAGTTTCTATTCTGACTATAATAGTTAAGATTTTAGAATTCTCCGCTTTTATTAACCTCAATATCAAGCTGCATTCAAAATTTCATGTTGATATCATGAATGGAAGTACTATTTTTTTTAGTTTTAAATTTTCATACGACACAATCCATTCGTTAGTTCGATTTAGCGTTATGTACAATTTCGATTAATTTTTCCCATGTAACTTTTTTTTTATCATTCGTAGAGAAATGTCGCATTCTAGAAAAGTTCTTAGAATTTAATTTTCTACAAATCTAGATTCTTTCGAAATTGGTCCAGCCACCAGGAGATGAGTTTCTATTCCGACTATAATAGTTAAGATTTTAGAATTCTCCGCTTTTATTAACCTCAATATCAAGCTGCATTCAAAATTTCATGTTGATATCATGAATGGAAGTACTATTTTTTTTAGTTTTAAATTTTCATACGACACAATCCATTCGTTAGTTCGATTTAGCGTTATGTACAATTTCGATTAATTTTTCCCATGTAACTTTTTTTTTATCATTCGTAGAGAAATGTCGCATTCTAGAAAAGTTCTTAGAATTTAATTTTCTACAAATCTAGATTCTTTCGAAATTGGTCCAGCCACCAGGAGATGAGTTTCTATTCTGACTATAATAGTTAAGATTTTAGAATTCTCCGCTTTTATTAACCTCAATATCAAGCTGCATTCAAAATTTCATGTTGATATCATGAATGGAAGTACTATTTTTTTTAGTTTTAAATTTTCATACGACACAATCCATTCGTTAGTTCGATTTAGCGTTATGTACAATTTCGATTAATTTTTCCCATGTAACTTTTTTTTTATCATTCGTAGAGAAATGTCGCATTCTAGAAAAGTTCTTAGAATTTAATTTTCTACAAATCTAGATTCTTTCGAAATTGGTCCAGCCACCAGGAGATGAGTTTCTATTCTGACTATAATAGTTAAGATTTTAGAATTCTCCGCTTTTATTAACCTCAATATCAAGCTGCATTCAAAATTTCATGTTGATATCATAAATGGAAGTACTATTTTTTTTAGTTTTAAATTTTCATACGACACAATCCATTCGTTAGTTCGATTTAGCGTTATGTACAATTTCGATTAATTTTTCCCATGTAACTTTTTTTTTATCATTCGTAGAGAAATGTCGCATTCTAGAAAAGTTCTTAGAATTTAATTTTCTACAAATCTAGATTCTTTCGAAATTGGTCCAGCCACCAGGAGATGAGTTTCTATTCTGACTATAATAGTTAAGATTTTAGAATTCTCCGCTTTTATTAACCTCAATATCAAGCTGCATTCAAAATTTCATGTTGATATCATGAATGGAAGTACTATTTTTTTTAGTTTTAAATTTTCATACGACACAATCCATTCGTTAGTTCGATTTAGCGTTATGTACAATTTCGATTAATTTTTCCCATGTAACTTTTTTTTTATCATTCGTAGAGAAATGTCGCTTTCTAGAAAAGTTCTTAGAATTTAATTTTCTACAAATCTAGATTCTTTCGAAATTGGTCCAGCCACCAGGAGATGAGTTTCTATTCTGACTATAATAGTTAAGATTTTAGAATTCTCCGCTTTTATTAACCTCAATATCAAGCTGCATTCAAAATTTCATGTTGATATCATGAATGGAAGTACTATTTTTTTTAGTTTTAAATTTTCATACGACACAATCCATTCGTTAGTTCGATTTAGCGTTATGTACAATTTCGATTAATTTTTCCCATGTAACTTTTTTTTTATCATTCGTAGAGAAATGTCGCATTCTAGAAAAGTTCTTAGAATTTAATTTTCTACAAATCTAGATTCTTTCGAAATTGGTCCAGCCACCAGGAGATGAGTTTCTATTCCGACTATAATAGTTAAGATTTTAGAATTCTCCGCTTTTATTAACCTCAATATCAAGCTGCATTCAAAATTTCATGTTGATATAATGAATGGAAGTACTAATTTTTTTAGTTTTAAATTTTCATACGACACAATCCATTCGTTAGTTCGATTTAGCGTTATGTACAATTTCGATTAATTTTTCCCATGTAACTTTTTTTTTATCATTCCTAGAGAAATGTCGCATTCTAGAAAAGTTCTTAGAATTTAATTTTCTACAAATCTAGATTCTTTCGAAATTGGTCCAGCCACCAGGAGATGAGTTTCTATTCTGACTATAATAGTTAAGATTTTAGAATTCTCCGCTTTTATTAACCTCAATATCAAGCTGCATTCAAAATTTCATGTTGATATCATGAATGGAAGTACTATTTTTTTTAGTTTTAAATTTTCATACGACACAATCCATTCGTTAGTTCGATTTAGCGTTATGTACAATTTCGATTAATTTTTCCTATGTAACTTTTTTTTTATCATTCGTAGAGAAATGTCGCATTCTAGAAAAGTTCTTAGAATTTAATTTTCTACAAATCTAGATTCTTTCGAAATTGGTCCAGCCACCAGGAGATGAGTTTCTATTCTGACTATAATAGTTAAGATTTTAGAATTCTCCGCTTTTATTAACCTCAATATCAAGCTGCATTCAAAATTTCATGTTGATATCATGAATGGAAGTACTATTTTTTTTAGTTTTAAATTTTCATACGACACAATCCATTCGTTAGTTCGATTTAGCGTTATGTACAATTTCGATTAATTTTTCCCATGTAACTTTTATTTTATCATTCGTAGAGAAATGTCGCTTTCTAGAAAAGTTCTTAGAATTTAATTTTCTACAAATCTAGATTCTTTCGAAATTGGTCCAGCCACCAGGAGATGAGTTTCTATTCCGACTATAATAGTTAAGATTTTAGAATTCTCCGCTTTTATTAACCTCAATATCAAGCTGCATTCAAAATTTCATGTTGATATCATGAATGGAAGTACTAATTTTTTTAGTTTTAAATTTTCATACGACACAATCCATTCGTTAGTTCGATTTAGCGTTATGTACAATTTCGATTAATTTTTCCCATGTAACTTTTTTTTTATCATTCGTAGAGAAATGTCGCATTCTAGAAAAGTTCTTAGAATTTAATTTTCTACAAATCTAGATTCTTTCGAAATTGGTCCAGCCACCAGGAGATGAGTTTCTATTCCGACTATAATAGTTAAGATTTTAGAATTCTCCGCTTTTATTAACCTCAATATCAAGCTGCATTCAAAATTTCATGTTGATATCATGAATGGAAGTACTATTTTTTTTAGTTTTAAATTTTCATACGACACAATCCATTCGTTAGTTCGATTTAGCGTTATGTACAATTTCGATTAATTTTTCCCATGTAACTTTTTTTTTATCATTCGTAGAGAAATGTCGCATTCTAGAAAAGTTCTTAGAATTTAATTTTCTACAAATCTAGATTCTTTCGAAATTGGTCCAGCCACCAGGAGATGAGTTTCTATTCTGACTATAATAGTTAAGATTTTAGAATTCTCCGCTTTTATTAACCTCAATATCAAGCTGCATTCAAAATTTCATGTTGATATCATGAATGGAAGTACTATTTTTTTTAGTTTTAAATTTTCATACGACACAATCCATTCGTTAGTTCGATTTAGCGTTATGTACAATTTCGATTAATTTTTCCCATGTAACTTTTTTTTTATCATTCGTAGAGAAATGTCGCATTCTAGAAAAGTTCTTAGAATTTAATTTTCTACAAATCTAGATTCTTTCGAAATTGGTCCAGCCACCAGGAGATGAGTTTCTATTCCGACTATAATAGTTAAGATTTTAGAATTCTCCGCTTTTATTAACCTCAATATCAAGCTGCATTCAAAATTTCATGTTGATATCATGAATGGAAGTACTATTTTTTTTAGTTTTAAATTTTCATACGACACAATCCATTCGTTAGTTCGATTTAGCGTTATGTACAATTTCGATTAATTTTTCCCATGTAACTTTTTTTTTATCATTCGTAGAGAAATGTCGCTTTCTAGAAAAGTTCTTAGAATTTAATTTTCTACAAATCTAGATTCTTTCGAAATTGGTCCAGCCACCAGGAGATGAGTTTCTATTCTGACTATAATAGTTAAGATTTTAGAATTCTCCGCTTTTATTAACCTCAATATCAAGCTGCATTCAAAATTTCATGTTGATATCATGAATGGAAGTACTATTTTTTTTAGTTTTAAATTTTCATACGACACAATCCATTCGTTAGTTCGATTTAGCGTTATGTACAATTTCGATTAATTTTTCCCATGTAACTTTTTTTTTATCATTCGTAGAGAAATGTCGCTTTCTAGAAAAGTTCTTAGAATTTAATTTTCTACAAATCTAGATTCTTTCGAAATTGGTCCAGCCACCAGGAGATGAGTTTCTATTCTGACTATAATAGTTAAGATTTTAGAATTCTCCGCTTTTATTAACCTCAATATCAAGCTGCATTCAAAATTTCATGTTGATATCATGAATGGAAGTACTATTTTTTTTAGTTTTAAATTTTCATACGACACAATCCATTCGTTAGTTCGATTTAGCGTTATGTACAATTTCGATTAATTTTTCCCATGTAACTTTTTTTTTATCATTCGTAGAGAAATGTCGCTTTCTAGAAAAGTTCTTAGAATTTAATTTTCTACAAATCTAGATTCTTTCGAAATTGGTCCAGCCACCAGGAGATGAGTTTCTATTCTGACTATAATAGTTAAGATTTTAGAATTCTCCGCTTTTATTAACCTCAATATCAAGCTGCATTCAAAATTTCATGTTGATATCATGAATGGAAGTACTATTTTTTTTAGTTTTAAATTTTCATACGACACAATCCATTCGTTAGTTCGATTTAGCGTTATGTACAATTTCGATTAATTTTTCCCATGTAACTTTTTTTTTATCATTCGTAGAGAAATGTCGCATTCTAGAAAAGTTCTTAGAATTTAATTTTCTACAAATCTAGATTCTTTCGAAATTGGTCCAGCCACCAGGAGATGAGTTTCTATTCCGACTATAATAGTTAAGATTTTAGAATTCTCCGCTTTTATTAACCTCAATATCAAGCTGCATTCAAAATTTCATGTTGATATCATGAATGGAAGTACTATTTTTTTTAGTTTTAAATTTTCATACGACACAATCCATTCGTTAGTTCGATTTAGCGTTATGTACAATTTCGATTAATTTTTCCCATGTAACTTTTTTTTTATCATTCGTAGAGAAATGTCGCATTCTAGAAAAGTTCTTAGAATTTAATTTTCTACAAATCTAGATTCTTTCGAAATTGGTCCAGCCACCAGGAGATGAGTTTCTATTCTGACTATAATAGTTAAGATTTTAGAATTCTCCGCTTTTATTAACCTCAATATCAAGCTGCATTCAAAATTTCATGTTGATATCATGAATGGAAGTACTATTTTTTTTAGTTTTAAATTTTCATACGACACAATCCATTCGTTAGTTCGATTTAGCGTTATGTACAATTTCGATTAATTTTTCCCATGTAACTTTTTTTTTATCATTCGTAGAGAAATGTCGCTTTCTAGAAAAGTTCTTAGAATTTAATTTTCTACAAATCTAGATTCTTTCGAAATTGGTCCAGCCACCAGGAGATGAGTTTCTATTCTGACTATAATAGTTAAGATTTTAGAATTCTCCGCTTTTATTAACCTCAATATCAAGCTGCATTCAAAATTTCATGTTGATATCATGAATGGAAGTACTATTTTTTTTAGTTTTAAATTTTCATACGACACAATCCATTCGTTAGTTCGATTTAGCGTTATGTACAATTTCGATTAATTTTTCCCATGTAACTTTTTTTTTATCATTCGTAGAGAAATGTCGCATTCTAGAAAAGTTCTTAGAATTTAATTTTCTACAAATCTAGATTCTTTCGAAATTGGTCCAGCCACCAGGAGATGAGTTTCTATTCCGACTATAATAGTTAAGATTTTAGAATTCTCCGCTTTTATTAACCTCAATATCAAGCTGCATTCAAAATTTCATGTTGATATCATGAATGGAAGTACTAATTTTTTTAGTTTTAAATTTTCATACGACACAATCCATTCGTTAGTTCGATTTAGCGTTATGTACAATTTCGATTAATTTTTCCCATGTAACTTTTTTTTTATCATTCCTAGAGAAATGTCGCATTCTAGAAAAGTTCTTAGAATTTAATTTTCTACAAATCTAGATTCTTTCGAAATTGGTCCAGCCACCAGGAGATGAGATTCTATTCTGACTATAATAGTTAAGATTTTAGAATTCTCCGCTTTTATTAACCTCAATATCAAGCTGCATTCAAAATTTCATGTTGATATCATGAATGGAAGTACTATTTTTTTTAGTTTTAAATTTTCATACGACACAATCCATTCGTTAGTTCGATTTAGCGTTATGTACAATTTCGATTAATTTTTCCTATGTAACTTTTTTTTTATCATTCGTAGAGAAATGTCGCATTCTAGAAAAGTTCTTAGAATTTAATTTTCTACAAATCTAGATTCTTTCGAAATTGGTCCAGCCACCAGGAGATGAGTTTCTATTCTGACTATAATAGTTAAGATTTTAGAATTCTCCGCTTTTATTAACCTCAATATCAAGCTGCATTCAAAATTTCATGTTGATATCATGAATGGAAGTACTATTTTTTTTAGTTTTAAATTTTCATACGACACAATCCATTCGTTAGTTCGATTTAGCGTTATGTACAATTTCGATTAATTTTTCCCATGTAACTTTTTTTTTATCATTCGTAGAGAAATGTCGCTTTCTAGAAAAGTTCTTAGAATTTAATTTTCTACAAATCTAGATTCTTTCGAAATTGGTCCAGCCACCAGGAGATGAGTTTCTATTCCGACTATAATAGTTAAGATTTTAGAATTCTCCGCTTTTATTAACCTCAATATCAAGCTGCATTCAAAATTTCATGTTGATATCATGAATGGAAGTACTAATTTTTTTAGTTTTAAATTTTCATACGACACAATCCATTCGTTAGTTCGATTTAGCGTTATGTACAATTTCGATTAATTTTTCCCATGTAACTTTTTTTTTATCATTCGTAGAGAAATGTCGCATTCTAGAAAAGTTCTTAGAATTTAATTTTCTACAAATCTAGATTCTTTCGAAATTGGTCCAGCCACCAGAAGATGAGTTTCTATTCCGACTATAATAGTTAAGATTTTAGAATTCTCCGCTTTTATTAACCTCAATATCAAGCTGCATTCAAAATTTCATGTTGATATCATGAATGGAAGTACTATTTTTTTTAGTTTTAAATTTTCATACGACACAATCCATTCGTTAGTTCGATTTAGCGTTATGTACAATTTCGATTAATTTTTCCCATGTAACTTTTTTTTTATCATTCGTAGAGAAATGTCGCTTTCTAGAAAAGTTCTTAGAATTTAATTTTCTACAAATCTAGATTCTTTCGAAATTGGTCCAGCCACCAGGAGATGAGTTTCTATTCTGACTATAATAGTTAAGATTTTAGAATTCTCCGCTTTTATTAACCTCAATATCAAGCTGCATTCAAAATTTCATGTTGATATCATGAATGGAAGTACTATTTTTTTTAGTTTTAAATTTTCATACGACACAATCCATTCGTTAGTTCGATTTAGCGTTATGTACAATTTCGATTAATTTTTCCCATGTAACTTTTTTTTTATCATTCGTAGAGAAATGTCGCATTCTAGAAAAGTTCTTAGAATTTAATTTTCTACAAATCTAGATTCTTTCGAAATTGGTCCAGCCACCAGGAGATGAGTTTCTATTCCGACTATAATAGTTAAGATTTTAGAATTCTCCGCTTTTATTAACCTCAATATCAAGCTGCATTCAAAATTTCATGTTGATATCATGAATGGAAGTACTATTTTTTTTAGTTTTAAATTTTCATACGACACAATCCATTCGTTAGTTCGATTTAGCGTTATGTACAATTTCGATTAATTTTTCCCATGTAACTTTTTTTTTATCATTCCTAGAGAAATGTCGCTTTCTAGAAAAGTTCTTAGAATTTAATTTTCTACAAATCTAGATTCTTTCGAAATTGGTCCAGCCACCAGGAGATGAGTTTCTATTCTGACTATAATAGTTAAGATTTTAGAATTCTCCGCTTTTATTAACCTCAATATCAAGCTGCATTCAAAATTTCATGTTGATATCATGAATGGAAGTACTATTTTTTTTAGTTTTAAATTTTCATACGACACAATCCATTCGTTAGTTCGATTTAGCGTTATGTACAATTTCGATTAATTTTTCCCATGTAACTTTTTTTTTATCATTCGTAGAGAAATGTCGCTTTCTAGAAAAGTTCTTAGAATTTAATTTTCTACAAATCTAGATTCTTTCGAAATTGGTCCAGCCACCAGGAGATGAGTTTCTATTCTGACTATAATAGTTAAGATTTTAGAATTCTCCGCTTTTATTAACCTCAATATCAAGCTGCATTCAAAATTTCATGTTGATATCATGAATGGAAGTACTATTTTTTTTAGTTTTAAATTTTCATACGACACAATCCATTCGTTAGTTCGATTTAGCGTTATGTACAATTTCGATTAATTTTTCCCATGTAACTTTTTTTTTATCATTCGTAGAGAAATGTCGCTTTCTAGAAAAGTTCTTAGAATTTAATTTTCTACAAATCTAGATTCTTTCGAAATTGGTCCAGCCACCAGGAGATGAGTTTCTATTCTGACTATAATAGTTAAGATTTTAGAATTCTCCGCTTTTATTAACCTCAATATCAAGCTGCATTCAAAATTTCATGTTGATATCATGAATGGAAGTACTATTTTTTTTAGTTTTAAATTTTCATACGACACAATCCATTCGTTAGTTCGATTTAGCGTTAAGTACAATTTCGATTAATTTTTCCCATGTAACTTTTTTTTTATCATTCGTAGAGAAATGTCGCATTCTAGAAAAGTTCTTAGAATTTAATTTTCTACAAATCTAGATTCTTTCGAAATTGGTCCAGCCACCAGGAGATGAGTTTCTATTCTGACTATAATAGTTAAGATTTTAGAATTCTCCGCTTTTATTAACCTCAATATCAAGCTGCATTCAAAATTTCATGTTGATATCATGAATGGAAGTACTATTTTTTTTAGTTTTAAATTTTCATACGACACAATCCATTCGTTAGTTCGATTTAGCGTTATGTACAATTTCGATTAATTTTTCCCATGTAACTTTTTTTTTATCATTTGTAGAGAAATGTCGCATTCTAGAAAAGTTCTTAGAATTTAATTTTCTACAAATCTAGATTCTTTCGAAATTGGTCCAGCCACCAGGAGATGAGTTTCTATTCTGACTATAATAGTTAAGATTTTAGAATTCTCCGCTTTTATTAACCTCAATATCAAGCTGCATTCAAAATTTCATGTTGATATCATGAATGGAAGTACTAATTTTTTTAGTTTTAAATTTTCATACGACACAATCCATTCGTTAGTTCGATTTAGCGTTATGTACAATTTCGATTAATTTTTCCCATGTAACTTTTTTTTTATCATTCGTAGAGAAATGTCGCATTCTAGAAAAGTTCTTAGAATTTAATTTTCTACAAATCTAGATTCTTTCGAAATTGGTCCAGCCACCAGGAGATGAGTTTCTATTCTGACTATAATAGTTAAGATTTTAGAATTCTCCGCTTTTATTAACCTCAATATCAAGCTGCATTCAAAATTTCATGTTGATATCATGAATGGAAGTACTATTTTTTTTAGTTTTAAATTTTCATACGACACAATCCATTCGTTAGTTCGATTTAGCGTTATGTACAATTTCGATTAATTTTTCCCATGTAACTTTTTTTTTATCATTCGTAGAGAAATGTCGCATTCTAGAAAAGTTCTTAGAATTTAATTTTCTACAAATCTAGATTCTTTCGAAATTGGTCCAGCCACCAGGAGATGAGTTTCTATTCTGACTATAATAGTTAAGATTTTAGAATTCTCCGCTTTTATTAACCTCAATATCAAGCTGCATTCAAAATTTCATGTTGATATCATGAATGGAAGTACTATTTTTTTTAGTTTTAAATTTTCATACGACACAATCCATTCGTTAGTTCGATTTAGCGTTATGTACAATTTCGATTAATTTTTCCCATGTAACTTTTTTTTTATCATTCGTAGAGAAATGTCGCTTTCTAGAAAAGTTCTTAGAATTTAATTTTCTACAAATCTAGATTCTTTCGAAATTGGTCCAGCCACCAGGAGATGAGTTTCTATTCTGACTATAATAGTTAAGATTTTAGAATTCTCCGCTTTTATTTACCTCAATATCAAGCTGCATTCAAAATTTCATGTTGATATCATGAATGGAAGTACTATTTTTTTTAGTTTTAAATTTTCATACGACACAATCCATTCGTTAGTTCGATTTAGCGTTATGTACAATTTCGATTAATTTTTCCCATGTAACTTTTTTTTTATCATTCGTAGAGAAATGTCGCTTTCTAGAAAAGTTCTTAGAATTTAATTTTCTACAAATCTAGATTCTTTCGAAATTGGTCCAGCCACCAGGAGATGAGTTTCTATTCTGACTATAATAGTTAAGATTTTAGAATTCTCCGCTTTTATTAACCTCAATATCAAGCTGCATTCAAAATTTCATGTTGATATCATGAATGGAAGTACTATTTTTTTTAGTTTTAAATTTTCATACGACACAATCCATTCGTTAGTTCGATTTAGCGTTATGTACAATTTCGATTAATTTTTCCCATGTAACTTTATTTTATCATTCGTAGAGAAATGTCGCTTTCTAGAAAAGTTCTTAGAATTTAATTTTCTACAAATCTAGATTCTTTCGAAATTGGTCCAGCCACCAGGAGATGAGTTTCTATTCCGACTATAATAGTTAAGATTTTAGAATTCTCCGCTTTTATTAACCTCAATATCAAGCTGCATTCAAAATTTCATGTTGATATCATGAATGGAAGTACTAATTTTTTTAGTTTTAAATTTTCATACGACACAATCCATTCGTTAGTTCGATTTAGCGTTATGTACAATTCCGATTAATTTTTCCCATGTAACTTTTTTTTTATCATTCCTAGAGAAATGTCGCATTCTAAAAAAGTTCTTAGAATTTAATTTTCTACAAATCTAGATTCTTTCGAAATTGGTCCAGCCACCAGGAGATGAGTTTCTATTCTGACTATAATAGTTAAGATTTTAGAATTCTCCGCTTTTATTAACCTCAATATCAAGCTGCATTCAAAATTTCATGTTGATATCATGAATGGAAGTACTATTTTTTTTAGTTTTAAATTTTCATACGACACAATCCATTCGTTAGTTCGATTTAGCGTTATGTACAATTTCGATTAATTTTTCCCATGTAACTTTTTTTTTATCATTCGTAGAGAAATGTCGCTTTCTAGAAAAGTTCTTAGAATTTAATTTTCTACAAATCTAGATTCTTTCGAAATTGGTCCAGCCACCAGGAGATGAGTTTCTATTCTGACTATAATAGTTAAGATTTTAGAATTCTCCGCTTTTATTAACCTCAATATCAAGCTGCATTCAAAATTTCATGTTGATATCATGAATGGAAGTACTATTTTTTTTAGTTTTAAATTTTCATACGACACAATCCATTCGTTAGTTCGATTTAGCGTTATGTACAATTTCGATTAATTTTTCCCATGTAACTTTTTTTTTATCATTCGTAGAGAAATGTCGCTTTCTAGAAAAGTTCTTAGAATTTAATTTTCTACAAATCTAGATTCTTTCGAAATTGGTCCAGCCACCAGGAGATGAGTTTCTATTCTGACTATAATAGTTAAGATTTTAGAATTCTCCGCTTTTATTAACCTCAATATCAAGCTGCATTCAAAATTTCATGTTGATATCATGAATGGAAGTACTATTTTTTTTAGTTTTAAATTTTCATACGACACAATCCATTCGTTAGTTCGATTTAGCGTTATGTACAATTTCGATTAATTTTTCCCATGTAACTTTTTTTTTATCATTCGTAGAGAAATGTCGCTTTCTAGAAAAGTTCTTAGAATTTAATTTTCTACAAATCTAGATTCTTTCGAAATTGGTCCAGCCACCAGGAGATGAGTTTCTATTCTGACTATAATAGTTAAGATTTTAGAATTCTCCGCTTTTATTAACCTCAATATCAAGCTGCATTCAAAATTTCATGTTGATATCATGAATGGAAGTACTATTTTTTTTAGTTTTAAATTTTCATACGACACAATCCATTCGTTAGTTCGATTTAGCGTTATGTACAATTTCGATTAATTTTTCCCATGTAACTTTTTTTTTATCATTCGTAGAGAAATGTCGCATTCTAGAAAAGTTCTTAGAATTTAATTTTCTACAAATCTAGATTCTTTCGAAATTGGTCCAGCCACCAGGAGATGAGTTTCTATTCTGACTATAATAGTTAAGATTTTAGAATTCTCCGCTTTTATTAACCTCAATATCAAGCTGCATTCAAAATTTCATGTTGATATCATGAATGGAAGTACTATTTTTTTTAGTTTTAAATTTTCATACGACACAATCCATTCGTTAGTTCGATTTAGCGTTATGTACAATTTCGATTAATTTTTCCCATGTAACTTTTTTTTTATCATTCGTAGAGAAATGTCGCTTTCTAGAAAAGTTCTTAGAATTTAATTTTCTACAAATCTAGATTCTTTCGAAATTGGTCCAGCCACCAGGAGATGAGTTTCTATTCTGACTATAATAGTTAAGATTTTAGAATTCTCCGCTTTTATTAACCTCAATATCAAGCTGCATTCAAAATTTCATGTTGATATCATGAATGGAAGTACTAATTTTTTTAGTTTTAAATTTTCATACGACACAATCCATTCGTTAGTTCGATTTAGCGTTATGTACAATTTCGATTAATTTTTCCCATGTAACTTTTTTTTTATCATTCGTAGAGAAATGTCGCATTCTAGAAAAGTTCTTAGAATTTAATTTTCTACAAATCTAGATTCTTTCGAAATTGGTCCAGCCACCAGGAGATGAGTTTCTATTCTGACTATAATGGGTGATTTTTTAAGAGCTTGAGAACTTTTTTTTAAAAAAAAACGCATAAAATTTGCAAAATCTCATCGGTTCTTTATTTGAAACGTTAGATTTGTTCATGACATTTACTTTTTGAAGATAATTTCATTTAAATGTTGACCGCGGCTGCGTCTTAGGTGGTCCATTCGGAAAGTCCAATTTTGGGCAACTTTTTCGAGCATTTCGGCCGGAATAGCCCGAATTTCTTCGGAAATGTTGTCTTCCAAAACTGGAATAGTTGCTGGCCTATTTCTGTAGACTTTAGACTTGACGTAGCCCCACAAAAAATAGTCTAAAGGCGTCAAATCGCATGATCTTGGTGGCCAACTTACCGGGCCATTTCTTGAGATGAATTGTTCTCCGAAGTTTTCCCTCAAAATGGCCATAGAATCGCGAGCTGTGTGGCATGTAGCGCCATCTTGTTGAAACCACATGTCAACTAAGTTCAGTTCTTCCATTTTTGGCAACAAAAAGTTTGTTAGCATCGAACGATAGCGATCGCCATTCACCGTAACGTTGCGTCCAACAGCATCTTTGAAAAAATACGGTCCAATGATTCCACCAGCGTACAAACCACACCAAACAGTGCATTTTTCGGGATGCATGGGCAGTTCTTGAACGGCTTCTGGTTGCTCTTCACTCCAAATGCGGCAATTTTGCTTATTTACGTAGCCATTCAACCAGAAATGAGCCTCATCGCTGAACAAAATTTGTCGATAAAAAAGCGGATTTTCTGCCAACTTTTCTAGGGCCCATTCACTGAAAATTCGACGTTGTAAGTCTATTCATTATGAAATGTCAAAGCATACTGAGCATCTTTCTCTTTGACACCTTGTCTGAAATCCCGCGTGATCTGTCAAATACTAATGCATGAAAATCCTAACCACAAAAAAATCAACCTTTAGTTAAGATTTTAGAATTCTCCGCTTTTATTAACCTCAATATCAAGCTGCATTCAAAATTTCATGTTGATATCATGAATGGAAGTACTAATTTTTTTAGTTTTAAATTTTCATACGACACAATCCATTCGTTAGTTCGATTTAGCGTTATGTACAATTTCGATTAATTTTTCCCATGTAACTTTTTTTTTATCATTCGTAGAGAAATGTCGCATTCTAGAAAAGTTCTTAGAATTTAATTTTCTACAAATCTAGATTCTTTCGAAATTGGTCCAGCCACCAGGAGATGAGTTTCTATTCTGACTATAATAGTTAAGATTTTAGAATTCTCCGCTTTTATTAACCTCAATATCAAGCTGCATTCAAAATTTCATGTTGATATCATGAATGGAAGTACTATTTTTTTTAGTTTTAAATTTTCATACGACACAATCCATTCGTTAGTTCGATTTAGCGTTATGTACAATTTCGATTAATTTTTCCCATGTAACTTTTTTTTTATCATTCGTAGAGAAATGTCGCTTTCTAGAAAAGTTCTTAGAATTTAATTTTCTACAAATCTAGATTCTTTCGAAATTGGTCCAGCCACCAGGAGATGAGTTTCTATTCTGACTATAATAGTTAAGATTTTAGAATTCTCCGCTTTTATTAACCTCAATATCAAGCTGCATTCAAAATTTCATGTTGATATCATGAATGGAAGTACTATTTTTTTTAGTTTTAAATTTTCATACGACACAATCCATTCGTTAGTTCGATTTAGCGTTATGTACAATTTCGATTAATTTTTCCCATGTAACTTTTTTTTTATCATTCGTAGAGAAATGTCGCTTTCTAGAAAAGTTCTTAGAATTTAATTTTCTACAAATCTAGATTCTTTCGAAATTGGTCCAGCCACCAGGAGATGAGTTTCTATTCTGACTATAATAGTTAAGATTTTAGAATTCTCCGCTTTTATTAACCTCAATATCAAGCTGCATTCAAAATTTCATGTTGATATCATGAATGGAAGTACTATTTTTTTTAGTTTTAAATTTTCATACGACACAATCCATTCGTTAGTTCGATTTAGCGTTATGTACAATTTCGATTAATTTTTCCCATGTAACTTTTTTTTTATCATTCGTAGAGAAATGTCGCTTTCTAGAAAAGTTCTTAGAATTTAATTTTCTACAAATCTAGATTCTTTCGAAATTGGTCCAGCCACCAGGAGATGAGTTTCTATTCTGACTATAATAGTTAAGATTTTAGAATTCTCCGCTTTTATTAACCTCAATATCAAGCTGCATTCAAAATTTCATGTTGATATCATGAATGGAAGTACTATTTTTTTTAGTTTTAAATTTTCATACGACACAATCCATTCGTTAGTTCGATTTAGCGTTATGTACAATTTCGATTAATTTTTCCCATGTAACTTTTTTTTTATCATTCGTAGAGAAATGTCGCTTTCTAGAAAAGTTCTTAGAATTTAATTTTCTACAAATCTAGATTCTTTCGAAATTGGTCCAGCCACCAGGAGATGAGTTTCTATTCTGACTATAATAGTTAAGATTTTAGAATTCTCCGCTTTTATTAACCTCAATATCAAGCTGCATTCAAAATTTCATGTTGATATCATGAATGGAAGTACTATTTTTTTTAGTTTTAAATTTTCATACGACACAATCCATTCGTTAGTTCGATTTAGCGTTATGTACAATTTCGATTAATTTTTCCCATGTAACTTTTTTTTTATCATTCGTAGAGAAATGTCGCATTCTAGAAAAGTTCTTAGAATTTAATTTTCTACAAATCTAGATTCTTTCGAAATTGGTCCAGCCACCAGGAGATGAGTTTCTATTCTGACTATAATAGTTAAGATTTTAGAATTCTCCGCTTTTATTAACCTCAATATCAAGCTGCATTCAAAATTTCATGTTGATATCATGAATGGAAGTACTATTTTTTTTAGTTTTAAATTTTCATACGACACAATCCATTCGTTAGTTCGATTTAGCGTTATGTACAATTTCGATTAATTTTTCCCATGTAACTTTTTTTTTATCATTCGTAGAGAAATGTCGCATTCTAGAAAAGTTCTTAGAATTTAATTTTCTACAAATCTAGATTCTTTCGAAATTGGTCCAGCCACCAGGAGATGAGTTTCTATTCTGACTATAATAGTTAAGATTTTAGAATTCTCCGCTTTTATTAACCTCAATATCAAGCTGCATTCAAAATTTCATGTTGATATCATGAATGGAAGTACTATTTTTTTTAGTTTTAAATTTTCATACGACACAATCCATTCGTTAGTTCGATTTAGCGTTATGTACAATTTCGATTAATTTTTCCCATGTAACTTTTTTTTTATCATTCGTAGAGAAATGTCGCTTTCTAGAAAAGTTCTTAGAATTTAATTTTCTACAAATCTAGATTCTTTCGAAATTGGTCCAGCCACCAGGAGATGAGTTTCTATTCTGACTATAATAGTTAAGATTTTAGAATTCTCCGCTTTTATTAACCTCAATATCAAGCTGCATTCAAAATTTCATGTTGATATCATGAATGGAAGTACTATTTTTTTTAGTTTTAAATTTTCATACGACACAATCCATTCGTTAGTTCGATTTAGCGTTATGTACAATTTCGATTAATTTTTCCCATGTAACTTTTTTTTTATCATTCGTAGAGAAATGTCGCATTCTAGAAAAGTTCTTAGAATTTAATTTTCTACAAATCTAGATTCTTTCGAAATTGGTCCAGCCACCAGGAGATGAGTTTCTATTCTGACTATAATAGTTAAGATTTTAGAATTCTCCGCTTTTATTAACCTCAATATCAAGCTGCATTCAAAATTTCATGTTGATATCATGAATGGAAGTACTATTTTTTTTAGTTTTAAATTTTCATACGACACAATCCATTCGTTAGTTCGATTTAGCGTTATGTACAATTTCGATTAATTTTTCCCATGTAACTTTTTTTTTATCATTCGTAGAGAAATGTCGCTTTCTAGAAAAGTTCTTAGAATTTAATTTTCTACAAATCTAGATTCTTTCGAAATTGGTCCAGCCACCAGGAGATGAGTTTCTATTCTGACTATAATAGTTAAGATTTTAGAATTCTCCGCTTTTATTAACCTCAATATCAAGCTGCATTCAAAATTTCATGTTGATATCATGAATGGAAGTACTATTTTTTTTAGTTTTAAATTTTCATACGACACAATCCATTCGTTAGTTCGATTTAGCGTTATGTACAATTTCGATTAATTTTTCCCATGTAACTTTTTTTTTATCATTCGTAGAGAAATGTCGCATTCTAGAAAAGTTCTTAGAATTTAATTTTCTACAAATCTAGATTCTTTCGAAATTGGTCCAGCCACCAGGAGATGAGTTTCTATTCTGACTATAATAGTTAAGATTTTAGAATTCTCCGCTTTTATTAACCTCAATATCAAGCTGCATTCAAAATTTCATGTTGATATCATGAATGGAAGTACTATTTTTTTTAGTTTTAAATTTTCATACGACACAATCCATTCGTTAGTTCGATTTAGCGTTATGTACAATTTCGATTAATTTTTCCCATGTAACTTTTTTTTTATCATTCGTAGAGAAATGTCGCATTCTAGAAAAGTTCTTAGAATTTAATTTTCTACAAATCTAGATTCTTTCGAAATTGGTCCAGCCACCAGGAGATGAGTTTCTATTCTGACTATAATAGTTAAGATTTTAGAATTCTCCGCTTTTATTAACCTCAATATCAAGCTGCATTCAAAATTTCATGTTGATATCATGAATGGAAGTACTATTTTTTTTAGTTTTAAATTTTCATACGACACAATCCATTCGTTAGTTCGATTTAGCGTTATGTACAATTTCGATTAATTTTTCCCATGTAACTTTTTTTTTATCATTCGTAGAGAAATGTCGCTTTCTAGAAAAGTTCTTAGAATTTAATTTTCTACAAATCTAGATTCTTTCGAAATTGGTCCAGCCACCAGGAGATGAGTTTCTATTCTGACTATAATAGTTAAGATTTTAGAATTCTCCGCTTTTATTAACCTCAATATCAAGCTGCATTCAAAATTTCATGTTGATATCATGAATGGAAGTACTATTTTTTTTAGTTTTAAATTTTCATACGACACAATCCATTCGTTAGTTCGATTTAGCGTTATGTACAATTTCGATTAATTTTTCCCATGTAACTTTTTTTTTATCATTCGTAGAGAAATGTCGCTTTCTAGAAAAGTTCTTAGAATTTAATTTTCTACAAATCTAGATTCTTTCGAAATTGGTCCAGCCACCAGGAGATGAGTTTCTATTCTGACTATAATAGTTAAGATTTTAGAATTCTCCGCTTTTATTAACCTCAATATCAAGCTGCATTCAAAATTTCATGTTGATATCATGAATGGAAGTACTATTTTTTTTAGTTTTAAATTTTCATACGACACAATCCATTCGTTAGTTCGATTTAGCGTTATGTACAATTTCGATTAATTTTTCCCATGTAACTTTTTTTTTATCATTCGTAGAGAAATGTCGCTTTCTAGAAAAGTTCTTAGAATTTAATTTTCTACAAATCTAGATTCTTTCGAAATTGGTCCAGCCACCAGGAGATGAGTTTCTATTCTGACTATAATAGTTAAGATTTTAGAATTCTCCGCTTTTATTAACCTCAATATCAAGCTGCATTCAAAATTTCATGTTGATATCATGAATGGAAGTACTATTTTTTTTAGTTTTAAATTTTCATACGACACAATCCATTCGTTAGTTCGATTTAGCGTTATGTACAATTTCGATTAATTTTTCCCTTGTAACTTTTTTTTTATCATTCGTAGAGAAATGTCGCATTCTAGAAAAGTTCTTAGAATTTAATTTTCTACAAATCTAGATTCTTTCGAAATTGGTCCAGCCACCAGGAGATGAGTTTCTATTCTGACTATAATAGTTAAGATTTTAGAATTCTCCGCTTTTATTAACCTCAATATCAAGCTGCATTCAAAATTTCATGTTGATATCATGAATGGAAGTACTATTTTTTTTAGTTTTAAATTTTCATACGACACAATCCATTCGTTAGTTCGATTTAGCGTTATGTACAATTTCGATTAATTTTTCCCATGTAACTTTTTTTTATCATTCGTAGAGAAATGTCGCATTCTAGAAAAGTTCTTAGAATTTAATTTTCTACAAATCTAGATTCTTTCGAAATTGGTCCAGCCACCAGGAGATGAGTTTCTATTCTGACTATAATAGTTAAGATTTTAGAATTCTCCGCTTTTATTAACCTCAATATCAAGCTGCATTCAAAATTTCATGTTGATATCATGAATGGAAGTACTATTTTTTTAGTTTTAAATTTTCATACGACACAATCCATTCGTTAGTTCGATTTAGCGTTATGTACAATTTCGATTAATTTTTCCCATGTAACTATTTTTTTATCATTCGTAGAGAAATGTCGCATTCTAGAAAAGTTCTTAGAATTTAATTTTCTACAAATCTAGATTCTTTCGAAATTGGTCCAGCCACCAGGAGATGAGTTTCTATTCTGACTATAATAGTTAAGATTTTAGAATTCTCCGCTTTTATTAACCTCAATATCAAGCTGCATTCAAAATTTCATGTTGATATCATGAATGGAAGTACTATTTTTTTTAGTTTTAAATTTTCATACGACACAATCCATTCGTTAGTTCGATTTAGCGTTATGTACAATTTCGATTAATTTTTCCCATGTAACTTTTTTTTTATCATTCGTAGAGAAATGTCGCATTCTAGAAAAGTTCTTAGAATTTAATTTTCTACAAATCTAGATTCTTTCGAAATTGGTCCAGCCACCAGGAGATGAGTTTCTATTCTGACTATAATAGTTAAGATTTTAGAATTCTCCGCTTTTATTAACCTCAATATCAAGCTGCATTCAAAATTTCATGTTGATATCATGAATGGAAGTACTATTTTTTTTAGTTTTAAATTTTCATACGACACAATCCATTCGTTAGTTCGATTTAGCGTTATGTACAATTTCGATTAATTTTTCCCATGTAACTTTTTTTTTATCATTCGTAGAGAAATGTCGCTTTCTAGAAAAGTTCTTAGAATTTAATTTTCTACAAATCTAGATTCTTTCGAAATTGGTCCAGCCACCAGGAGATGAGTTTCTATTCTGACTATAATAGTTAAGATTTTAGAATTCTCCGCTTTTATTAACCTCAATATCAAGCTGCATTCAAAATTTCATGTTGATATCATGAATGGAAGTACTATTTTTTTTAGTTTTAAATTTTCATACGACACAATCCATTCGTTAGTTCGATTTAGCGTTATGTACAATTTCGATTAATTTTTCCCATGTAACTTTTTTTTTATCATTCGTAGAGAAATGTCGCATTCTAGAAAAGTTCTTAGAATTTAATTTTCTACAAATCTAGATTCTTTCGAAATTGGTCCAGCCACCAGGAGATGAGTTTCTATTCTGACTATAATAGTTAAGATTTTAGAATTCTCCGCTTTTATTAACCTCAATATCAAGCTGCATTCAAAATTTCATGTTGATATCATGAATGGAAGTACTATTTTTTTTAGTTTTAAATTTTCATACGACACAATCCATTCGTTAGTTCGATTTAGCGTTATGTACAATTTCGATTAATTTTTCCCATGTAACTTTTTTTTTATCATTCGTAGAGAAATGTCGCTTTCTAGAAAAGTTCTTAGAATTTAATTTTCTACAAATCTAGATTCTTTCGAAATTGGTCCAGCCACCAGGAGATGAGTTTCTATTCTGACTATAATAGTTAAGATTTTAGAATTCTCCGCTTTTATTAACCTCAATATCAAGCTGCATTCAAAATTTCATGTTGATATCATGAATGGAAGTACTATTTTTTTTAGTTTTAAATTTTCATACGACACAATCCATTCGTTAGTTCGATTTAGCGTTATGTACAATTTCGATTAATTTTTCCCATGTAACTTTTTTTTTATCATTCGTAGAGAAATGTCGCATTCTAGAAAAGTTCTTAGAATTTAATTTTCTACAAATCTAGATTCTTTCGAAATTGGTCCAGCCACCAGGAGATGAGTTTCTATTCTGACTATAATAGTTAAGATTTTAGAATTCTCCGCTTTTATTAACCTCAATATCAAGCTGCATTCAAAATTTCATGTTGATATCATGAATGGAAGTACTATTTTTTTTAGTTTTAAATTTTCATACGACACAATCCATTCGTTAGTTCGATTTAGCGTTATGTACAATTTCGATTAATTTTTCCCATGTAACTTTTTTTTTATCATTCGTAGAGAAATGTCGCTTTCTAGAAAAGTTCTTAGAATTTAATTTTCTACAAATCTAGATTCTTTCGAAATTGGTCCAGCCACCAGGAGATGAGTTTCTATTCTGACTATAATAGTTAAGATTTTAGAATTCTCCGCTTTTATTAACCTCAATATCAAGCTGCATTCAAAATTTCATGTTGATATCATGAATGGAAGTACTATTTTTTTTAGTTTTAAATTTTCATACGACACAATCCATTCGTTAGTTCGATTTAGCGTTATGTACAATTTCGATTAATTTTTCCCATGTAACTTTTTTTTTATCATTCGTAGAGAAATGTCGCATTCTAGAAAAGTTCTTAGAATTTAATTTTCTACAAATCTAGATTCTTTCGAAATTGGTCCAGCCACCAGGAGATGAGTTTCTATTCTGACTATAATAGTTAAGATTTTAGAATTCTCCGCTTTTATTAACCTCAATATCAAGCTGCATTCAAAATTTCATGTTGATATCATGAATGGAAGTACTATTTTTTTTAGTTTTAAATTTTCATACGACACAATCCATTCGTTAGTTCGATTTAGCGTTATGTACAATTTCGATTAATTTTTCCCATGTAACTTTTTTTTTATCATTCGTAGAGAAATGTCGCTTTCTAGAAAAGTTCTTAGAATTTAATTTTCTACAAATCTAGATTCTTTCGAAATTGGTCCAGCCACCAGGAGATGAGTTTCTATTCTGACTATAATAGTTAAGATTTTAGAATTCTCCGCTTTTATTAACCTCAATATCAAGCTGCATTCAAAATTTCATGTTGATATCATGAATGGAAGTACTATTTTTTTTAGTTTTAAATTTTCATACGACACAATCCATTCGTTAGTTCGATTTAGCGTTATGTACAATTTCGATTAATTTTTCCCATGTAACTTTTTTTTTATCATTCGTAGAGAAATGTCGCATTCTAGAAAAGTTCTTAGAATTTAATTTTCTACAAATCTAGATTCTTTCGAAATTGGTCCAGCCACCAGGAGATGAGTTTCTATTCTGACTATAATAGTTAAGATTTTAGAATTCTCCGCTTTTATTAACCTCAATATCAAGCTGCATTCAAAATTTCATGTTGATATCATGAATGGAAGTACTATTTTTTTTAGTTTTAAATTTTCATACGACACAATCCATTCGTTAGTTCGATTTAGCGTTATGTACAATTTCGATTAATTTTTCCCATGTAACTTTTTTTTTATCATTCGTAGAGAAATGTCGCTTTCTAGAAAAGTTCTTAGAATTTAATTTTCTACAAATCTAGATTCTTTCGAAATTGGTCCAGCCACCAGGAGATGAGTTTCTATTCTGACTATAATAGTTAAGATTTTAGAATTCTCCGCTTTTATTAACCTCAATATCAAGCTGCATTCAAAATTTCATGTTGATATCATGAATGGAAGTACTATTTTTTTTAGTTTTAAATTTTCATACGACACAATCCATTCGTTAGTTCGATTTAGCGTTATGTACAATTTCGATTAATTTTTCCCATGTAACTTTTTTTTTATCATTCGTAGAGAAATGTCGCATTCTAGAAAAGTTCTTAGAATTTAATTTTCTACAAATCTAGATTCTTTCGAAATTGGTCCAGCCACCAGGAGATGAGTTTCTATTCTGACTATAATAGTTAAGATTTTAGAATTCTCCGCTTTTATTAACCTCAATATCAAGCTGCATTCAAAATTTCATGTTGATATCATGAATGGAAGTACTATTTTTTTTAGTTTTAAATTTTCATACGACACAATCCATTCGTTAGTTCGATTTAGCGTTATGTACAATTTCGATTAATTTTTCCCATGTAACTTTTTTTTTATCATTCGTAGAGAAATGTCGCTTTCTAGAAAAGTTCTTAGAATTTAATTTTCTACAAATCTAGATTCTTTCGAAATTGGTCCAGCCACCAGGAGATGAGTTTCTATTCTGACTATAATAGTTAAGATTTTAGAATTCTCCGCTTTTATTAACCTCAATATCAAGCTGCATTCAAAATTTCATGTTGATATCATGAATGGAAGTACTATTTTTTTTAGTTTTAAATTTTCATACGACACAATCCATTCGTTAGTTCGATTTAGCGTTATGTACAATTTCGATTAATTTTTCCCATGTAACTTTTTTTTTATCATTCGTAGAGAAATGTCGCATTCTAGAAAAGTTCTTAGAATTTAATTTTCTACAAATCTAGATTCTTTCGAAATTGGTCCAGCCACCAGGAGATGAGTTTCTATTCTGACTATAATAGTTAAGATTTTAGAATTCTCCGCTTTTATTAACCTCAATATCAAGCTGCATTCAAAATTTCATGTTGATATCATGAATGGAAGTACTATTTTTTTTAGTTTTAAATTTTCATACGACACAATCCATTCGTTAGTTCGATTTAGCGTTATGTACAATTTCGATTAATTTTTCCCATGTAACTTTTTTTTTATCATTCGTAGAGAAATGTCGCTTTCTAGAAAAGTTCTTAGAATTTAATTTTCTACAAATCTAGATTCTTTCGAAATTGGTCCAGCCACCAGGAGATGAGTTTCTATTCTGACTATAATAGTTAAGATTTTAGAATTCTCCGCTTTTATTAACCTCAATATCAAGCTGCATTCAAAATTTCATGTTGATATCATGAATGGAAGTACTATTTTTTTTAGTTTTAAATTTTCATACGACACAATCCATTCGTTAGTTCGATTTAGCGTTATGTACAATTTCGATTAATTTTTCCCATGTAACTTTTTTTTTATCATTCGTAGAGAAATGTCGCTTTCTAGAAAAGTTCTTAGAATTTAATTTTCTACAAATCTAGATTCTTTCGAAATTGGTCCAGCCACCAGGAGATGAGTTTCTATTCTGACTATAATAGTTAAGATTTTAGAATTCTCCGCTTTTATTAACCTCAATATCAAGCTGCATTCAAAATTTCATGTTGATATCATGAATGGAAGTACTATTTTTTTTAGTTTTAAATTTTCATACGACACAATCCATTCGTTAGTTCGATTTAGCGTTATGTACAATTTCGATTAATTTTTCCCATGTAACTTTTTTTTTATCATTCGTAGAGAAATGTCGCTTTCTAGAAAAGTTCTTAGAATTTAATTTTCTACAAATCTAGATTCTTTCGAAATTGGTCCAGCCACCAGGAGATGAGTTTCTATTCTGACTATAATAGTTAAGATTTTAGAATTCTCCGCTTTTATTAACCTCAATATCAAGCTGCATTCAAAATTTCATGTTGATATCATGAATGGAAGTACTATTTTTTTTAGTTTTAAATTTTCATACGACACAATCCATTCGTTAGTTCGATTTAGCGTTATGTACAATTTCGATTAATTTTTCCCATGTAACTTTTTTTTTATCATTCGTAGAGAAATGTCGCTTTCTAGAAAAGTTCTTAGAATTTAATTTTCTACAAATCTAGATTCTTTCGAAATTGGTCCAGCCACCAGGAGATGAGTTTCTATTCTGACTATAATAGTTAAGATTTTAGAATTCTCCGCTTTTATTAACCTCAATATCAAGCTGCATTCAAAATTTCATGTTGATATCATGAATGGAAGTACTATTTTTTTTAGTTTTAAATTTTCATACGACACAATCCATTCGTTAGTTCGATTTAGCGTTATGTACAATTTCGATTAATTTTTCCCATGTAACTTTTTTTTTATCATTCGTAGAGAAATGTCGCATTCTAGAAAAGTTCTTAGAATTTAATTTTCTACAAATCTAGATTCTTTCGAAATTGGTCCAGCCACCAGGAGATGAGTTTCTATTCTGACTATAATAGTTAAGATTTTAGAATTCTCCGCTTTTATTAACCTCAATATCAAGCTGCATTCAAAATTTCATGTTGATATCATGAATGGAAGTACTATTTTTTTTAGTTTTAAATTTTCATACGACACAATCCATTCGTTAGTTCGATTTAGCGTTATGTACAATTTCGATTAATTTTTCCCATGTAACTTTTTTTTTATCATTCGTAGAGAAATGTCGCATTCTAGAAAAGTTCTTAGAATTTAATTTTCTACAAATCTAGATTCTTTCGAAATTGGTCCAGCCACCAGGAGATGAGTTTCTATTCTGACTATAATAGTTAAGATTTTAGAATTCTCCGCTTTTATTAACCTCAATATCAAGCTGCATTCAAAATTTCATGTTGATATCATGAATGGAAGTACTATTTTTTTTAGTTTTAAATTTTCATACGACACAATCCATTCGTTAGTTCGATTTAGCGTTATGTACAATTTCGATTAATTTTTCCCATGTAACTTTTTTTTTATCATTCGTAGAGAAATGTCGCTTTCTAGAAAAGTTCTTAGAATTTAATTTTCTACAAATCTAGATTCTTTCGAAATTGGTCCAGCCACCAGGAGATGAGTTTCTATTCTGACTATAATAGTTAAGATTTTAGAATTCTCCGCTTTTATTAACCTCAATATCAAGCTGCATTCAAAATTTCATGTTGATATCATGAATGGAAGTACTATTTTTTTTAGTTTTAAATTTTCATACGACACGATCCATTCGTTAGTTCGATTTAGCGTTATGTACAATTTCGATTAATTTTTCCCATGTAACTTTTTTTTTATCATTCGTAGAGAAATGTCGCATTCTAGAAAAGTTCTTAGAATTTAATTTTCTACAAATCTAGATTCTTTCGAAATTGGTCCAGCCACCAGGAGATGAGTTTCTATTCTGACTATAATAGTTAAGATTTTAGAATTCTCCGCTTTTATTAACCTCAATATCAAGCTGCATTCAAAATTTCATGTTGATATCATGAATGGAAGTACTATTTTTTTTAGTTTTAAATTTTCATACGACACAATCCATTCGTTAGTTCGATTTAGCGTTATGTACAATTTCGATTAATTTTTCCCATGTAACTTTTTTTTTATCATTCGTAGAGAAATGTCGCTTTCTAGAAAAGTTCTTAGAATTTAATTTTCTACAAATCTAGATTCTTTCGAAATTGGTCCAGCCACCAGGAGATGAGTTTCTATTCTGACTATAATAGTTAAGATTTTAGAATTCTCCGCTTTTATTAACCTCAATATCAAGCTGCATTCAAAATTTCATGTTGATATCATGAATGGAAGTACTATTTTTTTTAGTTTTAAATTTTCATACGACACAATCCATTCGTTAGTTCGATTTAGCGTTATGTACAATTTCGATTAATTTTTCCCATGTAACTTTTTTTTTATCATTCGTAGAGAAATGTCGCATTCTAGAAAAGTTCTTAGAATTTAATTTTCTACAAATCTAGATTCTTTCGAAATTGGTCCAGCCACCAGGAGATGAGTTTCTATTCTGACTATAATAGTTAAGATTTTAGAATTCTCCGCTTTTATTAACCTCAATATCAAGCTGCATTCAAAATTTCATGTTGATATCATGAATGGAAGTACTATTTTTTTTAGTTTTAAATTTTCATACGACACAATCCATTCGTTAGTTCGATTTAGCGTTATGTACAATTTCGATTAATTTTTCCCATGTAACTTTTTTTTTATCATTCGTAGAGAAATGTCGCATTCTAGAAAAGTTCTTAGAATTTAATTTTCTACAAATCTAGATTCTTTCGAAATTGGTCCAGCCACCAGGAGATGAGTTTCTATTCTGACTATAATAGTTAAGATTTTAGAATTCTCCGCTTTTATTAACCTCAATATCAAGCTGCATTCAAAATTTCATGTTGATATCATGAATGGAAGTACTATTTTTTTTAGTTTTAAATTTTCATACGACACAATCCATTCGTTAGTTCGATTTAGCGTTATGTACAATTTCGATTAATTTTTCCCATGTAACTTTTTTTTTATCATTCGTAGAGAAATGTCGCTTTCTAGAAAAGTTCTTAGAATTTAATTTTCTACAAATCTAGATTCTTTCGAAATTGGTCCAGCCACCAGGAGATGAGTTTCTATTCTGACTATAATAGTTAAGATTTTAGAATTCTCCGCTTTTATTAACCTCAATATCAAGCTGCATTCAAAATTTCATGTTGATATCATGAATGGAAGTACTATTTTTTTTAGTTTTAAATTTTCATACGACACAATCCATTCGTTAGTTCGATTTAGCGTTATGTACAATTTCGATTAATTTTTCCCATGTAACTTTTTTTTTATCATTCGTAGAGAAATGTCGCTTTCTAGAAAAGTTCTTAGAATTTAATTTTCTACAAATCTAGATTCTTTCGAAATTGGTCCAGCCACCAGGAGATGAGTTTCTATTCTGACTATAATAGTTAAGATTTTAGAATTCTCCGCTTTTATTAACCTCAATATCAAGCTGCATTCAAAATTTCATGTTGATATCATGAATGGAAGTACTATTTTTTTTAGTTTTAAATTTTCATACGACACAATCCATTCGTTAGTTCGATTTAGCGTTATGTACAATTTCGATTAATTTTTCCCATGTAACTTTTTTTTTATCATTCGTAGAGAAATGTCGCTTTCTAGAAAAGTTCTTAGAATTTAATTTTCTACAAATCTAGATTCTTTCGAAATTGGTCCAGCCACCAGGAGATGAGTTTCTATTCTGACTATAATAGTTAAGATTTTAGAATTCTCCGCTTTTATTAACCTCAATATCAAGCTGCATTCAAAATTTCATGTTGATATCATGAATGGAAGTACTATTTTTTTTAGTTTTAAATTTTCATACGACACAATCCATTCGTTAGTTCGATTTAGCGTTATGTACAATTTCGATTAATTTTTCCCTTGTAACTTTTTTTTTATCATTCGTAGAGAAATGTCGCATTCTAGAAAAGTTCTTAGAATTTAATTTTCTACAAATCTAGATTCTTTCGAAATTGGTCCAGCCACCAGGAGATGAGTTTCTATTCTGACTATAATAGTTAAGATTTTAGAATTCTCCGCTTTTATTAACCTCAATATCAAGCTGCATTCAAAATTTCATGTTGATATCATGAATGGAAGTACTATTTTTTTTAGTTTTAAATTTTCATACGACACAATCCATTCGTTAGTTCGATTTAGCGTTATGTACAATTTCGATTAATTTTTCCCATGTAACTTTTTTTTATCATTCGTAGAGAAATGTCGCATTCTAGAAAAGTTCTTAGAATTTAATTTTCTACAAATCTAGATTCTTTCGAAATTGGTCCAGCCACCAGGAGATGAGTTTCTATTCTGACTATAATAGTTAAGATTTTAGAATTCTCCGCTTTTATTAACCTCAATATCAAGCTGCATTCAAAATTTCATGTTGATATCATGAATGGAAGTACTATTTTTTTTAGTTTTAAATTTTCATACGACACAATCCATTCGTTAGTTCGATTTAGCGTTATGTACAATTTCGATTAATTTTTCCCATGTAACTATTTTTTTATCATTCGTAGAGAAATGTCGCATTCTAGAAAAGTTCTTAGAATTTAATTTTCTACAAATCTAGATTCTTTCGAAATTGGTCCAGCCACCAGGAGATGAGTTTCTATTCTGACTATAATAGTTAAGATTTTAGAATTCTCCGCTTTTATTAACCTCAATATCAAGCTGCATTCAAAATTTCATGTTGATATCATGAATGGAAGTACTATTTTTTTTAGTTTTAAATTTTCATACGACACAATCCATTCGTTAGTTCGATTTAGCGTTATGTACAATTTCGATTAATTTTTCCCATGTAACTTTTTTTTTATCATTCGTAGAGAAATGTCGCATTCTAGAAAAGTTCTTAGAATTTAATTTTCTACAAATCTAGATTCTTTCGAAATTGGTCCAGCCACCAGGAGATGAGTTTCTATTCTGACTATAATAGTTAAGATTTTAGAATTCTCCGCTTTTATTAACCTCAATATCAAGCTGCATTCAAAATTTCATGTTGATATCATGAATGGAAGTACTATTTTTTTTAGTTTTAAATTTTCATACGACACAATCCATTCGTTAGTTCGATTTAGCGTTATGTACAATTTCGATTAATTTTTCCCATGTAACTTTTTTTTTATCATTCGTAGAGAAATGTCGCTTTCTAGAAAAGTTCTTAGAATTTAATTTTCTACAAATCTAGATTCTTTCGAAATTGGTCCAGCCACCAGGAGATGAGTTTCTATTCTGACTATAATAGTTAAGATTTTAGAATTCTCCGCTTTTATTAACCTCAATATCAAGCTGCATTCAAAATTTCATGTTGATATCATGAATGGAAGTACTATTTTTTTTAGTTTTAAATTTTCATACGACACAATCCATTCGTTAGTTCGATTTAGCGTTATGTACAATTTCGATTAATTTTTCCCATGTAACTTTTTTTTTATCATTCGTAGAGAAATGTCGCATTCTAGAAAAGTTCTTAGAATTTAATTTTCTACAAATCTAGATTCTTTCGAAATTGGTCCAGCCACCAGGAGATGAGTTTCTATTCTGACTATAATAGTTAAGATTTTAGAATTCTCCGCTTTTATTAACCTCAATATCAAGCTGCATTCAAAATTTCATGTTGATATCATGAATGGAAGTACTATTTTTTTTAGTTTTAAATTTTCATACGACACAATCCATTCGTTAGTTCGATTTAGCGTTATGTACAATTTCGATTAATTTTTCCCATGTAACTTTTTTTTTATCATTCGTAGAGAAATGTCGCTTTCTAGAAAAGTTCTTAGAATTTAATTTTCTACAAATCTAGATTCTTTCGAAATTGGTCCAGCCACCAGGAGATGAGTTTCTATTCTGACTATAATAGTTAAGATTTTAGAATTCTCCGCTTTTATTAACCTCAATATCAAGCTGCATTCAAAATTTCATGTTGATATCATGAATGGAAGTACTATTTTTTTTAGTTTTAAATTTTCATACGACACAATCCATTCGTTAGTTCGATTTAGCGTTATGTACAATTTCGATTAATTTTTCCCATGTAACTTTTTTTTTATCATTCGTAGAGAAATGTCGCATTCTAGAAAAGTTCTTAGAATTTAATTTTCTACAAATCTAGATTCTTTCGAAATTGGTCCAGCCACCAGGAGATGAGTTTCTATTCTGACTATAATAGTTAAGATTTTAGAATTCTCCGCTTTTATTAACCTCAATATCAAGCTGCATTCAAAATTTCATGTTGATATCATGAATGGAAGTACTATTTTTTTTAGTTTTAAATTTTCATACGACACAATCCATTCGTTAGTTCGATTTAGCGTTATGTACAATTTCGATTAATTTTTCCCATGTAACTTTTTTTTTATCATTCGTAGAGAAATGTCGCTTTCTAGAAAAGTTCTTAGAATTTAATTTTCTACAAATCTAGATTCTTTCGAAATTGGTCCAGCCACCAGGAGATGAGTTTCTATTCTGACTATAATAGTTAAGATTTTAGAATTCTCCGCTTTTATTAACCTCAATATCAAGCTGCATTCAAAATTTCATGTTGATATCATGAATGGAAGTACTATTTTTTTTAGTTTTAAATTTTCATACGACACAATCCATTCGTTAGTTCGATTTAGCGTTATGTACAATTTCGATTAATTTTTCCCATGTAACTTTTTTTTTATCATTCGTAGAGAAATGTCGCATTCTAGAAAAGTTCTTAGAATTTAATTTTCTACAAATCTAGATTCTTTCGAAATTGGTCCAGCCACCAGGAGATGAGTTTCTATTCTGACTATAATAGTTAAGATTTTAGAATTCTCCGCTTTTATTAACCTCAATATCAAGCTGCATTCAAAATTTCATGTTGATATCATGAATGGAAGTACTATTTTTTTTAGTTTTAAATTTTCATACGACACAATCCATTCGTTAGTTCGATTTAGCGTTATGTACAATTTCGATTAATTTTTCCCATGTAACTTTTTTTTTATCATTCGTAGAGAAATGTCGCTTTCTAGAAAAGTTCTTAGAATTTAATTTTCTACAAATCTAGATTCTTTCGAAATTGGTCCAGCCACCAGGAGATGAGTTTCTATTCTGACTATAATAGTTAAGATTTTAGAATTCTCCGCTTTTATTAACCTCAATATCAAGCTGCATTCAAAATTTCATGTTGATATCATGAATGGAAGTACTATTTTTTTTAGTTTTAAATTTTCATACGACACAATCCATTCGTTAGTTCGATTTAGCGTTATGTACAATTTCGATTAATTTTTCCCATGTAACTTTTTTTTTATCATTCGTAGAGAAATGTCGCATTCTAGAAAAGTTCTTAGAATTTAATTTTCTACAAATCTAGATTCTTTCGAAATTGGTCCAGCCACCAGGAGATGAGTTTCTATTCTGACTATAATAGTTAAGATTTTAGAATTCTCCGCTTTTATTAACCTCAATATCAAGCTGCATTCAAAATTTCATGTTGATATCATGAATGGAAGTACTATTTTTTTTAGTTTTAAATTTTCATACGACACAATCCATTCGTTAGTTCGATTTAGCGTTATGTACAATTTCGATTAATTTTTCCCATGTAACTTTTTTTTTATCATTCGTAGAGAAATGTCGCTTTCTAGAAAAGTTCTTAGAATTTAATTTTCTACAAATCTAGATTCTTTCGAAATTGGTCCAGCCACCAGGAGATGAGTTTCTATTCTGACTATAATAGTTAAGATTTTAGAATTCTCCGCTTTTATTAACCTCAATATCAAGCTGCATTCAAAATTTCATGTTGATATCATGAATGGAAGTACTATTTTTTTTAGTTTTAAATTTTCATACGACACAATCCATTCGTTAGTTCGATTTAGCGTTATGTACAATTTCGATTAATTTTTCCCATGTAACTTTTTTTTTATCATTCGTAGAGAAATGTCGCATTCTAGAAAAGTTCTTAGAATTTAATTTTCTACAAATCTAGATTCTTTCGAAATTGGTCCAGCCACCAGGAGATGAGTTTCTATTCTGACTATAATAGTTAAGATTTTAGAATTCTCCGCTTTTATTAACCTCAATATCAAGCTGCATTC
>CAMZJQ010000202.1:0-58372 GCA_947310385.1 Nephrotoma appendiculata | reverse complement strand
AAGATTTTTTTTTGTAAATTTGTTTCCATTTTCATCGGTTTCTTGCGTCCGAGTTTTTCAATGTGTGAACGTGGCGTCTTGGTGGATGGATTCTTGTGTGTTTTCTTTGGTTATGTTGGCAACGGAACAAAAATAGGAGAGAGAGAGATAACAATGCGCATCGAGTGTGTGCAAAGTAAAACGTTTTGGAAGAAATGTTTTTCTTGTATGTCTATCTCCCTTATATCAACGAAAATCTGATATAAGGGAGAGACAGAGAAGAGAGATTAATTTCTTCTAGAACGTTTTACGAGCTGTGCGACGCTCGAATTTTTTTTGGTGTCATGGCATTCAGTTTGTGATTTGGGATAAAACAGTCGAGTTTTTTGAGTTTTGATTATATAATTAAAGAGTCGAGTTTTTGATTTTGAGACATTCAAGTCTAGTTTTATCTGATTTTGTATTCGAGTTGGATTTTGAATTTTATGAAAACTTATTCGCTACTGTATTACATAAAAACAAATAAAAATTGTAAATTTATAAAAAGTTAAATACTTAAGTTGTTATTAATTATAATAGAAATTTATAAAATATTTTTAATAACAAAAAAATAATAAAATCCAAAAGTTAATTAAATTAAATAAAAATAAATAAACTCTTAGTTAAATAATAATAAATATTTTAATACCTAAAATAATAAATTTTCATAATAAGTTTTGTGATTGTGAAATTCAAGTAGCGCCTGTGCTTATAAACTGTGCATATATTGCGATAGTGGTAATAGGACGTCACAAGTTTAGCCTATGATATGAACCAAGTTTTATTTGAGTGAAGGTCAAATTTTGTTTTTTATTTTAAATTGGAAGTGCGTTTTGTCACACGAAAAGGAGGTTCATGTGACGCTTGAATTAGAAAACCTAAAGATTGTGTGTTGCTAAGAATTATAGCTGCGTTGGATTTCTACGGGTGCTGTTATTAACTAGCGGGGGAAGCGCACATGAATCGGCGTATACCGCAATTATTTAAAGAATAGCCAGTTGAGGCCATTCATATATCCGGGTTGATAAACCAACGCCTAAGTATATAGTGTGGTTTATCGGCGAAAACACGTCCAATAAAATCATAATCGCCACATTCGAGCCGCAACGGTTCGGGTGGTACGTCAGCTGTGGTATTACGGTTACAAGGCCAGGTTTATATTTTGGAGGCGAGGCAACGCCCAACTTTTGGCGGCCGATCAAGGCCTAATTTTCGGTGAAGGCGAAAGGACGCTCTACGGTTGTTATAGTGCCCAACCAGGCAAGCGCTCGAGCGCAACGGCGGAAGGCGCCCAACGACGGTACCAAGGCCGCATCAGTGGGGTAACGGCACATAAAGCCGCAACGGTCCGGGTGTGGTACCACCTGTGGCATGACGGCCGCGCAAGGCCGCAACATTATTTTAGTATATTTAAGGTACGATCTTTTTATATTTTTGTTTACTTTTTTTTATATTTCTTACATTTTGTTTTTATAAATTTAAATTTGAATTTTGTAATCGAGCGCCGCACGGCTGGTGCGCGCTCGGTACGTATTGTTCTCTCTCTCTCTGTCTCTCTCGTTCCCTCCTTTTCTTTTATTTCTGGGAAGTTGTTTTCTATTGTTTTTTTTTTGTGTTCGTTAAATAAAATGAAATATTAAATTTTTTTTCGGTCGGTATGATGGGAGCGGAGACTCCCTCTGTGTCGGTTTAGTGTTTGCGGTCCCTTGGTGCCCGCATCCAATTCCGTAACCAGGGCTTGGCCCCGTTTGAATTCGGATGGATGCGCGCACCAGGGCACCTCTCTCCTCCTTTATAATTATTTTTGTTCGTTCCTCAGGTTCCGGCCGACGAATTTCGGCGGAACATCCGGGTTTAGTATTATTATTTGCGTTTTCCCCAACTATCTGTTAATCACGGTGTAGGCCAGGAGCCCTGCATGCCTCAAACCCCACGACCCTCGCACTTCTCGCTGAGAACGTAGCCGGCAAAACATCACCGTGGAGGCCTCTGCAGGAGCTTAGTGAATATCTGCAGGTTGGCAGTGCCAGCTTGTAACAGTGGCGCCCAAGCTATTTCGCGAATTTTTAATAATTTATATTTTTTTTTATGATTTGTAGCTGCACTCCCTTTGGCGTGCGCGTCCAGTGTCGAAACCGGTGTTTCACACTGTTTGAATTCGCATGGACGCGCACACCAAAGCCAGTCTCCCGGTTGACATTCCTTATCTACGATCGCAACCAGCACGGGCTGTTTGATTGCGCGTAGGTGGGGGGTGTCATCCCCTATTCTTTGGACATCCGACTTCCGAGCTCTTTCCCATTTCCACTATGTTGTGTCTGATTGTGGTGGAGCTCGGATGTCATTTGTCTGGGGTTTAGCTGTTAGCTTCATCTTTCTTTAGCCCCGAAGTTTCTCGACCGAAATTTGAGGAACAACAACTGTTATTATTATTTTATTATTATTATTTCTTTATTATTTTATTATTTAGCTGACACGGAGTGGGGTTTCCACTCTCATCATACCACTGTATTGTTGTATTGATTTGAAATTTTTTTATGTTTATCTGATTTTTGATAAATTGATATTTTTTATTTTTTTTTATTTTTGGGTTGTATTGAACCCCAGTGTATTTGATAATTCATTTTATTGTATTGATTCTGCTTGCATACCGTTGGGTGTGTTGGTAGATTTGGATCTTATTATTTTTCTCTCGTATCGTTTTGTGAATTTTAACGAGCCCCCCCAAATTAGGTTCTCATCGAACAGCGCCACTTTCGGGGGTATCTCGTCTTCCGTCGTTAAACTAACCGTGGGAATACTGGACCCACAAACCACCACAAGGTAACCATTCCTTCCTTCTTTTATTATTATCTTATTTGTTTTTTTTGCTACTTTGCCTCCTTATCTGGGTGTGTTGGTAGTTTCATTAACTACGGTATTATTATTATTAACTTTTATTTATTATTATTTTGTATGAATTCAAATCCGTGGGATACGCCAGAAAGGCCTCAAAGACGTACAGTGTGGGATAACTCGGACGTAGAACCACGTATCCAACGTAACCATCCGTGGGATCGAGTGGAAGTTAACCAAATTCACATTCGAATTGAGTATTATCCAACGCACGGGGTAACTTTCTGGTTGTTTATCGCGATTTGATATTCATTGGTTGAATTTTTGTTGTTGTAATTATTTTAACGAGCCCCCCCAAATTAGGTTCTCATCGAACAGCGCCACTTTCGGGGGTATCTCGTCCTATCCGTCGTTAAACTAATCGTGGGAATACTGGACCCACAAACTCTTACAAGGTATCCATTCCTTTTCGTGTTATTTATAAAAATATTTCGTGTTTTTTTTATTATCTAGTTATAGTGGGTGTGGAATATCTTTAGTTGTAATTTCCTCTAATTTAAAACCTTCCGTTTGAGTTAGAGTTATTTTGAATTAAAATTTTTGTATTTTTATAAATCAATAAAGACTACGTTTTTTCGAACTAACCCAAACTTATTCCCTAACCTTACCTAAATTCTAAAATGGACGTAAATCTACTGCAACGAGACGAAGTGGAGGTGGAATGTCTCCTTCGTGACATACGCTTCGACACATCAGATGCAATTCATCAACTCGAGGAAGCGGTCCGAAGTGAGCAGGCCGAGACTAAACCAGCGCCCGGAAAAATGCATACAAACGCATCGAAACGACCAGATATTGAGATCTCAACGTGTCTCAAGAAATTGGAGGAGATTCGGGGAGCGATCACAGTGTTGGATCCGGCGACAAAAGATCTCATGCTATTGGTGCAACGGTACCACTCTCGTTTATTACATTTGGCAGGTCGGCTTAGCCGCGCATTTAAATCACCGACATACGAGCAGTCCGCGCGTAAGGCACATCAGGCATGTTCGGCATTATTGACCAGTCTGCAGATGTACCTGGATGACCAGGAAAAGTTGAACGTTTCCATAGAAAGCGCAAAGGGCGTACATCTCGCGTTGGAAATACCTCCCCATGAGGAAACAAATGAGGAGATTCAAGTTCAAAACCTCGGTAGCGAGGATGATTCCGACAACCCACAACCGCAGGAGCGAAGATGCACTTTGGAAGATCTCCTTGATCAGATTCAAACGAACCAAGCGGCGGTACAACAATCAAATGCACAGACCACACTCTTGGAATCCATGCTGCAAAAGTTCGAAATGGTATCACAACAGCTGGTAAAGTTGGATCAACGGCAAAACAACCTCCAGACTCAAATCGTTGGAAATAACCTGTTCTCACAAGACATCCCGATTCCAACCGTACACGATCGAGCGCCTCCGACGTCCACTAGTTCGCCAGTATCGCCAAAATTTGTCGATCGACGTTTGTTGTCCGGTAGTGGACTAAGTTTCACGGGATCTCCATCAGGAATCAACATCGATATGTTCCTGTTTCAAGTTGATACCATCGCTTCATCTCGGGGATTATCCGAACAAATTTTATTGTTAGAGCTCCACACCATTCTGAAGGACCTCGCGTTGCAGTGGTACTGGACATTTCGTAAACATAACCCGCACGCGACCTGGTCAGAACTACGAAGCGGAATTATCGAGCGCTTTCAAGATCGTCGCACTAACTACGAAATCCGCAGAATGGTCGAGGCACGTAAACAACAACCGAACGAAAGCTTCCTGGATTTCTACAACCATGTATGGACCCTCACACTACAATGTCGCACACCGTATTCAGACGAAGAGCTCATTCAAATTTTGCTGAACAACATGAAGCCTACGCTACAATACCACCTTACAGATCGTCGGTTCAGCAGCATCAACGAACTAATCAAAAGCTGTTCTGCTTGGGAGGAGTCTTTCCGGCGGCTCAAAGCTCCGGCGGATCCTGCAATCCATCCACGACGCGTGATCAATGAGTTATCAGGCAGTCCGTATGATGATGTTGGAGCATATGACTCTTATGAGAATTATCCCTTAACTGATGTTCTGCCCGATAACTCAGTATCCGCAATTCAAACGGGGAGCAGGTATTCGTCGGCAGCAGCGAGACGTTCGGGTGGACAAGTCCCAGCAGGCAGTTCGGGATTGGTTTACAAACAACCTGCCAATCATAGTAAAAATATCGTCTGCTTTAATTGTTCGGATATGGGTCACACGTTCATGGATTGTCAATTGGCTCCCGTTGGATTGTTTTGCTATCGATGTGGGCTACGAGGGACGATATCTGCGCGTTGTCGACGTTGTGCTGATGAAAGAAACGTTCAATCAAGATTGTCGGAAAACCAGAACAGTGGTTCTTGGAGGACTGGGCCACGAGAATCACCACAACCACAACCGCAACCCAGACTGATGTTACCACGGACAAATCCACTCAAACCGATTCTGGAGGATGCAGCGAGCAATACGGACGCGGAAATCCGCTCCTATTCGAATCCGACGAAGAATTAAGCTCGTCTGCCAGTAATAATTCCTTTCCCGATCCTTTGTCCTTATCCAATTCCCCTTCCCTTCCTGTCGCTCTTAAATTTTTCTATAATGCCCCATCATTGGCAAAGTTAGATCGTTTAAAGCGTTCAAAAAAATATTGGAACCGTCGCGTCGCAATGAGAAATGATGTGATTTCCTCCGTTCTATTCTCCGAGGGTAGTGACACTCGGCCTTACGCCCAGGTCTTAATAAATAAGATACCTTTTAAGGGTCTTCTCGACAGCGGGGCGAGTGTCAGTGTTCTCGGGAGTGGATCGGAGAAACTTCTGTCAAATCCATTTGTTGAATTCCATAACTTTCCTTCCACTATAACTACCGCGAGTGGCCAAGTCCAACGAGTCTTTGGTTATATAAGAGCTAACGTCGAATTTAACGGAGTTACTAAATTTATGAATTTTCACGTTGTCCCTTCCTTGGAACAACCGCTTTATTTGGGTATCGATTTTTGGAATCGTTTTGGAATTTCCCCAAAAATCTCCGCGTTAAATAATTCGGACGAATTAGGTGAAACTACCAACACACCCAAATTCCATATTTTAACATCTGATGATCGTCGTAAATTGGATCTCATTCGCGAATATTTTCCGAGCAGCGATATCTTGGGTTTGGGCCGCACATCCCTCATCACTCATATGATCGATGTCGGTTCCGCAAAACCAGTCAAACAACGTTTTTATTCCGTGTCCCCAGCTATCCAGAAACTCATGTATGCCGAGTTGGATAGGATGTTGTCTTTGGGGGTCATCGAGGAGTCACAAAGTTCCTGGTGTTCACCGGTCACGTTGGTGCGTAAGGCCAATGGGAAAGTTCGTCTGTGCTTGGATGCTAGAGAACTGAACAAGGCAACCGTCAAGGATGCGTATCCGCTGCCCATAATCAACGGATTGTTGGGTCGTTTGGGACACACCCGATTCATTTCGGCGATTGATTTGAAGGATGCCTTTTGGCAGATCCCACTCGACCCAGCATCCCGCGATAAAACAGCGTTTACGGTTCCTGGGCGGCCCTTGTATCAGTTCAAGGTGATGCCGTTTGGCTTATGCAACGCACCACAGACGCTTTGTCGCTTGATGCACCGCGTGATCCCGTACCAACTGCACGATAAGGTCTTTGTGTACCTCGATGACCTTCTGGTCACATCCTCCACTCTGGCTGAACATTTCGATTTACTACAACAGGTTGCTGGATATCTGAAGGACGCTGGTTTAACAATCAATTTGACCAAAAGTAAGTTTGTGTTGAAAGAAGTAGACTATTTAGGTTATATTGTGGGTGATGGTTGCCTCCGTACAAACCCAGATAAATGTAAAGCTATTCTGGAGTACCCTATTCCGAAAACGACGAAACAGATTAGACGTTTTCTGGGAATGTGCGGATGGTACCGTCGCTTCATTCCAAATTTCGCCTCCTTAGCTTCTTCTCTCACCGATCTTACTGGTAAAAACACTAAAGTATGTTGGTCTGCAGCTGCTGATTCTTCTTTTAACGCTCTCAAAACCGCCTTGTCAACTGCCCCAGTATTGACGCATCCTGATTACACTAAACCCTTTTTTATTCAGTGCGATGCCAGTGCCGTTGGGGTCGGTAGTGTCTTATTTCAGGTGGACGCCGAGGGGGTGGAGCGGCCCATTGAGTTTTATTCCCATAAGCTCAATGCGGCGCAGCGAAACTACTCGGTGACCGAGCTGGAATGCTACGCTGCCGTCCTCAGCGTGCGAAAATTCCGCCCCTACGTGGAAGGTTATCCATTCGTCATTTATACCGACCATTCCAGTTTGCGCTGGCTAATGAGTCAAAAAGACCTCTCCGGACGTTTGGCGAGATGGAGTCTTAAACTCCAAGCGCTGGATTTTCAAATTGGATACCGAAAAGGTTCAGTTAACGTTGTACCTGATGCGCTGTCTCGAGCTTTTCCGGATGAATCCGCTCCTTGTGAGGATGATTCCGAAAGTAAGAGCACGCCTGATCCTGGTGCCCAATTTGAAGATCCAGTCTTGTCGAGTAAAAACATCGACCCTTCCGTGAATGCGTTAATACCTTCTTCAGTCCCCATTCTGCACGTTGATCAAAATTCGGTTGCGTTCCAAGATCCAGATTACGTCGATCAGATCGCGAAAATTCGTTCATTAAAAGATTGTTCGCACAACTACAAAATCCAGGATGATAAATTATTAATATCCCCTTCGTTTGGTTTTAAATATGCGGATACCGACCTTTCGAACTGGAAATTAGTTATTCCGAATAGCTTGACCCAATCACTAATCGAACAGGCTCACGTACCTCCCACTTCAGCACATTTAGGCGGCAGCAAAACTCTCGAGCGCCTTCAGCGTCAATTTTTCTGGCCTCAGATGGCAAAACAAGTTAAACAATACGTTGCTAGCTGCACTAAATGTAAAATGAACAAAGCTGTTAATTTCTCTACACAACCAGCCATGGGAGCTCAGGTCACGTCAACTCGCCCGTTTCAAAAATTGTATGTAGATTTTTTGGGTCCGTATCCACGTTCGAAACTCGGTAATACTTGCATCGTTATCATCTTGGATCATTACTCAAAATTTGTAGTTGTAAAACCTTTGCGTGAAGCTTCCGCATCTTTGCTATGTCGATTTTTGGAAAACGATGTATTTCTGTTGTTCTCGGTCCCCGAAATAATCACCTCTGACAATGGGAAGCAATTTACCTCGAACTTATTTAAAGATTTGTTGTCCAAATATGGTGTAAAGCATATTCGTACGCCGGTGTATTCGCCCCAAAGCAACGCATCCGAGCGTGTTAATCGAACCCTAATTGCCAGCATTCGATCTTATTTGAGCGATCACGATCATAATTTGTGGGACAAGAATTTGCAAGAAATTGCAGCCGCGTTACGAAATGCTGTACATGATACGTTACATTATTCCCCTCATTATGTCGTGTTCGGTCAACATATGTCGATGCACGGTGCGGATTACTCATTGCGACGGTTACTCGATGAACATGATCCCAGCGAAGTCCAGGTATGGGCTAAGCCAGATCGAGTAAACCTCCTAAAGGATCGTATAACTCATTATTTACGCGTAGCACACGAGAAGGGGGCTCAGCACTATAATTTACGTAGTACTAAGCGCACTTTTCGAGTCGGACAACCCGTTTTCATACGTTCTTTTGCCTTGAGTGATGCGTCAAATAAATTTTCCGCCAAACTGGCTAGCAAATTCAAACCCGCGGTAATTTCCAGCAAAGTCGGACAAGTGGCGTATACCGTCGAAGATTTGAATGGCAAATTCCTAGGCACTTATCATGTCAAAGACATCCGTGTTTAATCGTTTCTCTCTATCTGCATTTTCGTGTTGTTTGTTTTAGGCCCGGCTTATGAGACATCTCAGGGTGTGGGACGTTCCCACGTTTGTTACGACTGTATTGTCTTAACAAGATTTTTTTTTGTAAATTTGTTTCCATTTTCATCGGTTTCTTGCGTCCGAGTTTTTCAATGTGTGAACGTGGCGTCTTGGTGGATGGATTCTTGTGTGTTTTCTTTGGTTATGTTGGCAACGGAACAAAAATAGGAGAGAGAGAGATAACAATGCGCATCGAGTGTGTGCAAAGTAAAACGTTTTGGAAGAAATGTTTTTCTTGTATGTCTATCTCCCTTATATCAACGAAAATCTGATATAAGGGAGAGACAGAGAAGAGAGATTAATTTCTTCTAGAACGTTTTACGAGCTGTGCGACGCTCGAATTTTTTTTGGTGTCATGGCATTCAGTTTGTGATTTGGGATAAAACAGTCGAGTTTTTTGAGTTTTGATTATATAATTAAAGAGTCGAGTTTTTGATTTTGAGACATTCAAGTCTAGTTTTATCTGATTTTGTATTCGAGTTGGATTTTGAATTTTATGAAAACTTATTCGCTACTGTATTACATAAAAACAAATAAAAATTGTAAATTTATAAAAAGTTAAATACTTAAGTTGTTATTAATTATAATAGAAATTTATAAAATATTTTTAATAACAAAAAAATAATAAAATCCAAAAGTTAATTAAATTAAATAAAAATAAATAAACTCTTAGTTAAATAATAATAAATATTTTAATACCTAAAATAATAAATTTTCATAATAAGTTTTGTGATTGTGAAATTCAAGTAGCGCCTGTGCTTATAAACTGTGCATATATTGCGATAGTGGTAATAGGACGTCACAAGTTTAGCCTATGATATGAACCAAGTTTTATTTGAGTGAAGGTCAAATTTTGTTTTTTATTTTAAATTGGAAGTGCGTTTTGTCACACGAAAAGGAGGTTCATGTGACGCTTGAATTAGAAAACCTAAAGATTGTGTGTTGCTAAGAATTATAGCTGCGTTGGATTTCTACGGGTGCTGTTATTAACTAGCGGGGGAAGCGCACATGAATCGGCGTATACCGCAATTATTTAAAGAATAGCCAGTTGAGGCCATTCATATATCCGGGTTGATAAACCAACGCCTAAGTATATAGTGTGGTTTATCGGCGAAAACACGTCCAATAAAATCATAATCGCCACATTCGAGCCGCAACGGTTCGGGTGGTACGTCAGCTGTGGTATTACGGTTACAAGGCCAGGTTTATATTTTGGAGGCGAGGCAACGCCCAACTTTTGGCGGCCGATCAAGGCCTAATTTTCGGTGAAGGCGAAAGGACGCTCTACGGTTGTTATAGTGCCCAACCAGGCAAGCGCTCGAGCGCAACGGCGGAAGGCGCCCAACGACGGTACCAAGGCCGCATCAGTGGGGTAACGGCACATAAAGCCGCAACGGTCCGGGTGTGGTACCACCTGTGGCATGACGGCCGCGCAAGGCCGCAACATTATTTTAGTATATTTAAGGTACGATCTTTTTATATTTTTGTTTACTTTTTTTTATATTTCTTACATTTTGTTTTTATAAATTTAAATTTGAATTTTGTAATCGAGCGCCGCACGGCTGGTGCGCGCTCGGTACGTATTGTTCTCTCTCTCTCTGTCTCTCTCGTTCCCTCCTTTTCTTTTATTTCTGGGAAGTTGTTTTCTATTGTTTTTTTTTTGTGTTCGTTAAATAAAATGAAATATTAAATTTTTTTTCGGTCGGTATGATGGGAGCGGAGACTCCCTCTGTGTCGGTTTAGTGTTTGCGGTCCCTTGGTGCCCGCATCCAATTCCGTAACCAGGGCTTGGCCCCGTTTGAATTCGGATGGATGCGCGCACCAGGGCACCTCTCTCCTCCTTTATAATTATTTTTGTTCGTTCCTCAGGTTCCGGCCGACGAATTTCGGCGGAACATCCGGGTTTAGTATTATTATTTGCGTTTTCCCCAACTATCTGTTAATCACGGTGTAGGCCAGGAGCCCTGCATGCCTCAAACCCCACGACCCTCGCACTTCTCGCTGAGAACGTAGCCGGCAAAACATCACCGTGGAGGCCTCTGCAGGAGCTTAGTGAATATCTGCAGGTTGGCAGTGCCAGCTTGTAACAAGATTTTAGAATTATCCGCTTTTATTAACCTCAATATCAAGCTGCATTCAAAATTTCATGTTGATATCATGAATGGAAGTACTATTTTTTTTAGTTTTAAATTTTCATACGACACAATCCATTCGTTAGTTCGATTTAGCGTTATGTACAATTTCGATTAATTTTTCCCATGTAACTTTTTTTTTATCATTCCTAGAGAAATGTCGCATTCTAGAAAAGTTCTTAGAATTTAATTTTCTACAAATCTATATAATATAATAAATAATATTTAATTTTCTACAAATCTAGATTCTTTCGAAATTGGTCCAGCCACCAGGAGATGAGTTTCTATTCTGACTATAATAGTTAAGATTTTAGAATTCTCCGCTTTTATTAACCTCAATATCAAGCTGCATTCAAAATTTCATGTTGATATCATGAATGGAAGTACTATTTTTTTTAGTTTTAAATTTTCATACGACACAATCCATTCGTTAGTTCGATTTAGCGTTATGTACAATTTCGATTAATTTTTCCCATGTAACTTTTTTTTTATCATTCGTAGAGAAATGTCGCTTTCTAGAAAAGTTCTTAGAATTTAATTTTCTACAAATCTAGATTCTTTCGAAATTGGTCCAGCCACCAGGAGATGAGTTTCTATTCTGACTATAATAGTTAAGATTTTAGAATTCTCCGCTTTTATTAACCTCAATATCAAGCTGCATTCAAAATTTCATGTTGATATCATGAATGGAAGTACTATTTTTTTTAGTTTTAAATTTTCATACGACACAATCCATTCGTTAGTTCGATTTAGCGTTATGTACAATTTCGATTAATTTTTCCCATGTAACTTTTTTTTTATCATTCGTAGAGAAATGTCGCTTTCTAGAAAAGTTCTTAGAATTTAATTTTCTACAAATCTAGATTCTTTCGAAATTGGTCCAGCCACCAGGAGATGAGTTTCTATTCTGACTATAATAGTTAAGATTTTAGAATTCTCCGCTTTTATTAACCTCAATATCAAGCTGCATTCAAAATTTCATGTTGATATCATGAATGGAAGTACTATTTTTTTTAGTTTTAAATTTTCATACGACACAATCCATTCGTTAGTTCGATTTAGCGTTATGTACAATTTCGATTAATTTTTCCCATGTAACTTTTTTTTTATCATTCGTAGAGAAATGTCGCATTCTAGAAAAGTTCTTAGAATTTAATTTTCTACAAATCTAGATTCTTTCGAAATTGGTCCAGCCACCAGGAGATGAGTTTCTATTCTGACTATAATAGTTAAGATTTTAGAATTCTCCGCTTTTATTAACCTCAATATCAAGCTGCATTCAAAATTTCATGTTGATATCATGAATGGAAGTACTATTTTTTTAGTTTTAAATTTTCATACGACACAATCCATTCGTTAGTTCGATTTAGCGTTATGTACAATTTCGATTAATTTTTCCCATGTAACTTTTTTTTTATCATTCCTAGAGAAATGTCGCATTCTAGAAAAGTTCTTAGAATTTAATTTTCTACAAATCTAGATTCTTTCGAAATTGGTCCAGCCACCAGGAGATGAGTTTCTATTCTGACTATAATAGTTAAGATTTTAGAATTCTCCGCTTTTATTAACCTCAATATCAAGCTGCATTCAAAATTTCATGTTGATATCATGAATGGAAGTACTATTTTTTTTAGTTTTAAATTTTCATACGACACAATCCATTCGTTAGTTCGATTTAGCGTTATGTACAATTTCGATTAATTTTTCCCATGTAACTTTTTTTTTATCATTCGTAGAGAAATGTCGCATTCTAGAAAAGTTCTTAGAATTTAATTTTCTACAAATCTAGATTCTTTCGAAATTGGTCCAGCCACCAGGAGATGAGTTTCTATTCTGACTATAATAGTTAAGATTTTAGAATTCTCCGCTTTTATTAACCTCAATATCAAGCTGCATTCAAAATTTCATGTTGATATCATGAATGGAAGTACTATTTTTTTTAGTTTTAAATTTTCATACGACACAATCCATTCGTTAGTTCGATTTAGCGTTATGTACAATTTCGATTAATTTTTCCCATGTAACTTTTTTTTTATCATTCGTAGAGAAATGTCGCATTCTAGAAAAGTTCTTAGAATTTAATTTTCTACAAATCTAGATTCTTTCGAAATTGGTCCAGCCACCAGGAGATGAGTTTCTATTCTGACTATAATAGTTAAGATTTTAGAATTCTCCGCTTTTATTAACCTCAATATCAAGCTGCATTCAAAATTTCATGTTGATATCATGAATGGAAGTACTATTTTTTTTAGTTTTAAATTTTCATACGACACAATCCATTCGTTAGTTCGATTTAGCGTTATGTACAATTTCGATTAATTTTTCCCATGTAACTTTTTTTTTATCATTCGTAGAGAAATGTCGCTTTCTAGAAAAGTTCTTAGAATTTAATTTTCTACAAATCTAGATTCTTTCGAAATTGGTCCAGCCACCAGGAGATGAGTTTCTATTCTGACTATAATAGTTAAGATTTTAGAATTCTCCGCTTTTATTAACCTCAATATCAAGCTGCATTCAAAATTTCATGTTGATATCATGAATGGAAGTACTATTTTTTTTAGTTTTAAATTTTCATACGACACAATCCATTCGTTAGTTCGATTTAGCGTTATGTACAATTTCGATTAATTTTTCCCATGTAACTTTTTTTTTATCATTCGTAGAGAAATGTCGCATTCTAAAAAAGTTCTTAGAATTTAATTTTCTACAAATCTATATAATATAATAAATAATATTTAATTTTCTACAAATCTAGATTCTTTCGAAATTGGTCCAGCCACCAGGAGATGAGTTTCTATTCTGACTATAATAGTTAAGATTTTAGAATTTTCCGCTTTTATTAACCTCAATATCAAGCTGCATTCAAAATTTCATGTTGATATCATGAATGGAAGTACTATTTTTTTTAGTTTTAAATTTTCATACGACACAATCCATTCGTTAGTTCGATTTAGCGTTATGTACAATTTCGATTAATTTTTCCCATGTAACTTTTTTTTTATCATTCGTAGAGAAATGTCGCATTCTAGAAAAGTTCTTAGAATTTAATTTTCTACAAATCTAGATTCTTTCGAAATTGGTCCAGCCACCAGGAGATGAGTTTCTATTCTGACTATAATAGTTAAGATTTTAGAATTCTCCGCTTTTATTAACCTCAATATCAAGCTGCATTCAAAATTTCATGTTGATATCATGAATGGAAGTACTATTTTTTTTAGTTTTAAATTTTCATACGACACAATCCATTCGTTAGTTCGATTTAGCGTTATGTACAATTTCGATTAATTTTTCCCATGTAACTTTTTTTTTATCATTCGTAGAGAAATGTCGCTTTCTAGAAAAGTTCTTAGAATTTAATTTTCTACAAATCTAGATTCTTTCGAAATTGGTCCAGCCACCAGGAGATGAGTTTCTATTCTGACTATAATAGTTAAGATTTTAGAATTCTCCGCTTTTATTAACCTCAATATCAAGCTGCATTCAAAATTTCATGTTGATATCATGAATGGAAGTACTATTTTTTTTAGTTTTAAATTTTCATACGACACAATCCATTCGTTAGTTCGATTTAGCGTTATGTACAATTTCGATTAATTTTTCCCATGTAACTTTTTTTTTATCATTCCTAGAGAAATGTCGCGTTTCTAGAAAAGTTCTTAGAATTTAATTTTCTACAAATCTATATAATATAATAAATAATATTTAATTTTCTACAAATCTAGATTCTTTCGAAATTGGTCCAGCCACCAGGAGATGAGTTTCTATTCTGACTATAATAGTTAAGATTTTAGAATTCTCCGCTTTTATTAACCTCAATATCAAGCTGCATTCAAAATTTCATGTTGATATCATGAATGGAAGTACTATTTTTTTTAGTTTTAAATTTTCATACGACACAATCCATTCGTTAGTTCGATTTAGCGTTATGTACAATTTCGATTAATTTTTCCCATGTAACTTTTTTTTTATCATTCGTAGAGAAATGTCGCATTCTAGAAAAGTTCTTAGAATTTAATTTTCTACAAATCTAGATTCTTTCGAAATTGGTCCAGCCACCAGGAGATGAGTTTCTATTCCGACTATAATAGTTAAGATTTTAGAATTCTCCGCTTTTATTAACCTCAATATCAAGCTGCATTCAAAATTTCATGTTGATATCATGAATGGAAGTACTATTTTTTTTAGTTTTAAATTTTCATACGACACAATCCATTCGTTAGTTCGATTTAGCGTTATGTACAATTTCGATTAATTTTTCCCATGTAACTTTTTTTTTATCATTCGTAGAGAAATGTCGCATTCTAGAAAAGTTCTTAGAATTTAATTTTCTACAAATCTAGATTCTTTCGAAATTGGTCCAGCCACCAGGAGATGAGTTTCTATTCTGACTATAATAGTTAAGATTTTAGAATTCTCCGCTTTTATTAACCTCAATATCAAGCTGCATTCAAAATTTCATGTTGATATCATGAATGGAAGTACTATTTTTTTTAGTTTTAAATTTTCATACGACACAATCCATTCGTTAGTTCGATTTAGCGTTATGTACAATTTCGATTAATTTTTCCCATGTAACTTTTTTTTTTATCATTCGTAGAGAAATGTCGCTTTCTAGAAAAGTTCTTAGAATTTAATTTTCTACAAATCTAGATTCTTTCGAAATTGGTCCAGCCACCAGGAGATGAGTTTCTATTCTGACTATAATAGTTAAGATTTTAGAATTCTCCGCTTTTATTAACCTCAATATCAAGCTGCATTCAAAATTTCATGTTGATATCATGAATGGAAGTACTATTTTTTTAGTTTTAAATTTTCATACGACACAATCCATTCGTTAGTTCGATTTAGCGTTATGTACAATTTCGATTAATTTTTCCCATGTAACTTTTTTTTTATCATTCGTAGAGAAATGTCGCATTCTAGAAAAGATCTTAGAATTTAATTTTCTACAAATCTAGATTCTTTCGAAATTGGTCCAGCCACCAGGAGATGAGTTTCTATTCTGACTATAATAGTTAAGATTTTAGAATTCTCCGCTTTTATTAACCTCAATATCAAGCTGCATTCAAAATTTCATGTTGATATCATGAATGGAAGTACTATTTTTTTTAGTTTTAAATTTTCATACGACACAATCCATTCGTTAGTTCGATTTAGCGTTATGTACAATTTCGATTAATTTTTCCCATGTAACTTTTTTTTTATCATTCGTAGAGAAATGTCGCATTCTAGAAAAGTTCTTAGAATTTAATTTTCTACAAATCTAGATTCTTTCGAAATTGGTCCAGCCACCAGGAGATGAGTTTCTATTCTGACTATAATAGTTAAGATTTTAGAATTCTCCGCTTTTATTAACCTCAATATCAAGCTGCATTCAAAATTTCATGTTGATATCATGAATGGAAGTACTATTTTTTTTAGTTTTAAATTTTCATACGACACAATCCATTCGTTAGTTCGATTTAGCGTTATGTACAATTTCGATTAATTTTTCCCATGTAACTTTTTTTTTATCATTCGTAGAGAAATGTCGCATTCTAGAAAAGTTCTTAGAATTTAATTTTCTACAAATCTAGATTCTTTCGAAATTGGTCCAGCCACCAGGAGATGAGTTTCTATTCTGACTATAATAGTTAAGATTTTAGAATTCTCCGCTTTTATTAACCTCAATATCAAGCTGCATTCAAAATTTCATGTTGATATCATGAATGGAAGTACTATTTTTTTTAGTTTTAAATTTTCATACGACACAATCCATTCGTTAGTTCGATTTAGCGTTATGTACAATTTCGATTAATTTTTCCCATGTAACTTTTTTTTTATCATTCGTAGAGAAATGTCGCATTCTAAAAAAGTTCTTAGAATTTAATTTTCTACAAATCTAGATTCTTTCGAAATTGGTCCAGCCACCAGGAGATGAGTTTCTATTCCGACTATAATAGTTAAGATTTTAGAATTCTCCGCTTTTATTAACCTCAATATCAAGCTGCATTCAAAATTTCATGTTGATATCATGAATGGAAGTACTATTTTTTTTAGTTTTAAATTTTCATACGACACAATCCATTCGTTAGTTCGATTTAGCGTTATGTACAATTTCGATTAATTTTTCCCATGTAACTTTTTTTTTATCATTCGTAGAGAAATGTCGCTTTCTAGAAAAGTTCTTAGAATTTAATTTTCTACAAATCTAGATTCTTTCGAAATTGGTCCAGCCACCAGGAGATGAGTTTCTATTCTGACTATAATAGTTAAGATTTTAGAATTCTCCGCTTTTATTAACCTCAATATCAAGCTGCATTCAAAATTTCATGTTGATATCATGAATGGAAGTACTATTTTTTTTAGTTTTAAATTTTCATACGACACAATCCATTCGTTAGTTCGATTTAGCGTTATGTACAATTTCGATTAATTTTTCCCATGTAACTTTTTTTTTATCATTCGTAGAGAAATGTCGCATTCTAGAAAAGTTCTTAGAATTTAATTTTCTACAAATCTAGATTCTTTCGAAATTGGTCCAGCCACCAGAAGATGAGTTTCTATTCCGACTATAATAGTTAAGATTTTAGAATTCTCCGCTTTTATTAACCTCAATATCAAGCTGCATTCAAAATTTCATGTTGATATCATGAATGGAAGTACTAATTTTTTTAGTTTTAAATTTTCATACGACACAATCCATTCGTTAGTTCGATTTAGCGTTATGTACAATTTCGATTAATTTTTCCCATGTAACTTTTTTTTTATCATTCGTAGAGAAATGTCGCATTCTAGAAAAGTTCTTAGAATTTAATTTTCTACAAATCTAGATTCTTTCGAAATTGGTCCAGCCACCAGGAGATGAGTTTCTATTCCGACTATAATAGTTAAGATTTTAGAATTCTCCGCTTTTATTAACCTCAATATCAAGCTGCATTCAAAATTTCATGTTGATATCATGAATGGAAGTACTAATTTTTTTAGTTTTAAATTTTCATACGACACAATCCATTCGTTAGTTCGATTAAGCGTTATGTACAATTTCGATTAATTTTTCCCATGTAACTTTTTTTTTATCATTCCTAGAGAAATGTCGCTTTCTAGAAAAGTTCTTAGAATTTAATTTTCTACAAATCTAGATTCTTTCGAAATTGGTGCCACCAGGAGATGAGTTTCTATTCTGACTATAATAGTTAAGATTTTAGAATTCTCCGCTTTTATTAACCTCAATATCAAGCTGCATTCAAAATTTCATGTTGATATCATGAATGGAAGTACTATTTTTTTTAGTTTTAAATTTTCATACGACACAATCCATTCGTTAGTTCGATTTAGCGTTATGTACAATTTCGATTAATTTTTCCCATGTAACTTTTTTTTTATCATTCGTAGAGAAATGTCGCTTTCTAGAAAAGTTCTTAGAATTTAGTTTTCTACAAATCTAGATTCTTTCGAAATTGGTCCAGCCACCAGGAGATGAGTTTCTATTCTGACTATAATAGTTAAGATTTTAGAATTCTCCGCTTTTATTAACCTCAATATCAAGCTGCATTCAAAATTTCATGTTGATATCATGAATGGAAGTACTATTTTTTTTAGTTTTAAATTTTCATACGACACAATCCATTCGTTAGTTCGATTTAGCGTTATGTACAATTTCGATTAATTTTTCCCATGTAACTTTTTTTTTATCATTCGTAGAGAAATGTCGCATTCTAGAAAAGTTCTTAGAATTTAATTTTCTACAAATCTAGATTCTTTCGAAATTGGTCCAGCCACCAGGAGATGAGTTTCTATTCTGACTATAATAGTTAAGATTTTAGAATTCTCCGCTTTTATTAACCTCAATATCAAGCTGCATTCAAAATTTCATGTTGATATCATGAATGGAAGTACTATTTTTTTTAGTTTTAAATTTTCATACGACACAATCCATTCGTTAGTTCGATTTAGCGTTATGTACAATTTCGATTAATTTTTCCCATGTAACTTTTTTTTTATCATTCGTAGAGAAATGTCGCATTCTAGAAAAGTTCTTAGAATTTAATTTTCTACAAATCTAGATTCTTTCGAAATTGGTCCAGCCACCAGGAGATGAGTTTCTATTCTGACTATAATAGTTAAGATTTTAGAATTCTCCGCTTTTATTAACCTCAATATCAAGCTGCATTCAAAATTTCATGTTGATATCATGAATGGAAGTACTATTTTTTTTAGTTTTAAATTTTCATACGACACAATCCATTCGTTAGTTCGATTTAGCGTTATGTACAATTTCGATTAATTTTTCCCATGTAACTTTTTTTTTATCATTCGTAGAGAAATGTCGCTTTCTAGAAAAGTTCTTAGAATTTAATTTTCTACAAATCTAGATTCTTTCGAAATTGGTCCAGCCACCAGGAGATGAGTTTCTATTCTGACTATAATAGTTAAGATTTTAGAATTCTCCGCTTTTATTAACCTCAATATCAAGCTGCATTCAAAATTTCATGTTGATATCATGAATGGAAGTACTATTTTTTTTAGTTTTAAATTTTCATACGACACAATCCATTCGTTAGTTCGATTTAGCGTTATGTACAATTTCGATTAATTTTTCCCATGTAACTTTTTTTTTATCATTCGTAGAGAAATGTCGCATTCTAAAAAAGTTCTTAGAATTTAATTTTCTACAAATCTATATAATATAATAAATAATATTTAATTTTTTACAAATCTAGATTCTTTCGAAATTGGTCCAGCCACCAGGAGATGAGTTTCTATTCTGACTATAATAGTTAAGATTTTAGAATTCTCCGCTTTTATTAACCTCAATATCAAGCTGCATTCAAAATTTCATGTTGATATCATGAATGGAAGTACTATTTTTTTTAGTTTTAAATTTTCATACGACACAATCCATTCGTTAGTTCGATTTAGCGTTATGTACAATTTCGATTAATTTTTCCCATGTAACTTTTTTTTTATCATTCGTAGAGAAATGTCGCATTCTAGAAAAGTTCTTAGAATTTAATTTTCTACAAATCTAGATTCTTTCGAAATTGGTCCAGCCACCAGGAGATGAGTTTCTATTCTGACTATAATAGTTAAGATTTTAGAATTCTCCGCTTTTATTAACCTCAATATCAAGCTGCATTCAAAATTTCATGTTGATATCATGAATGGAAGTACTATTTTTTTTAGTTTTAAATTTTCATACGACACAATCCATTCGTTAGTTCGATTTAGCGTTATGTACAATTTCGATTAATTTTTCCCATGTAACTTTTTTTTTATCATTCGTAGAGAAATGTCGCTTTCTAGAAAAGTTCTTAGAATTTAATTTTCTACAAATCTAGATTCTTTCGAAATTGGTCCAGCCACCAGGAGATGAGTTTCTATTCTGACTATAATAGTTAAGATTTTAGAATTCTCCGCTTTTATTAACCTCAATATCAAGCTGCATTCAAAATTTCATGTTGATATCATGAATGGAAGTACTATTTTTTTTAGTTTTAAATTTTCATACGACACAATCCATTCGTTAGTTCGATTTAGCGTTATGTACAATTTCGATTAATTTTTCCCATGTAACTTTTTTTTTATCATTCGTAGAGAAATGTCGCATTCTAAAAAAGTTCTTAGAATTTAATTTTCTACAAATCTATATAATATAATAAATAATATTTAATTTTCTACAAATCTAGATTCTTTCGAAATTGGTCCAGCCACCAGGAGATGAGTTTCTATTCTGACTATAATAGTTAAGATTTTAGAATTTTCCGCTTTTATTAACCTCAATATCAAGCTGCATTCAAAATTTCATGTTGATATCATGAATGGAAGTACTATTTTTTTTAGTTTTAAATTTTCATACGACACAATCCATTCGTTAGTTCGATTTAGCGTTATGTACAATTTCGATTAATTTTTCCCATGTAACTTTTTTTTTATCATTCGTAGAGAAATGTCGCATTCTAGAAAAGTTCTTAGAATTTAATTTTCTACAAATCTAGATTCTTTCGAAATTGGTCCAGCCACCAGGAGATGAGTTTCTATTCTGACTATAATAGTTAAGATTTTAGAATTCTCCGCTTTTATTAACCTCAATATCAAGCTGCATTCAAAATTTCATGTTGATATCATGAATGGAAGTACTATTTTTTTTAGTTTTAAATTTTCATACGACACAATCCATTCGTTAGTTCGATTTAGCGTTATGTACAATTTCGATTAATTTTTCCCATGTAACTTTTTTTTTATCATTCGTAGAGAAATGTCGCTTTCTAGAAAAGTTCTTAGAATTTAATTTTCTACAAATCTAGATTCTTTCGAAATTGGTCCAGCCACCAGGAGATGAGTTTCTATTCTGACTATAATAGTTAAGATTTTAGAATTCTCCGCTTTTATTAACCTCAATATCAAGCTGCATTCAAAATTTCATGTTGATATCATGAATGGAAGTACTATTTTTTTTAGTTTTAAATTTTCATACGACACAATCCATTCGTTAGTTCGATTTAGCGTTATGTACAATTTCGATTAATTTTTCCCATGTAACTTTTTTTTTATCATTCCTAGAGAAATGTCGCATTCTAGAAAAGTTCTTAGAATTTAATTTTCTACAAATCTATATAATATAATAAATAATATTTAATTTTCTACAAATCTAGATTCTTTCGAAATTGGTCCAGCCACCAGGAGATGAGTTTCTATTCTGACTATAATAGTTAAGATTTTAGAATTCTCCGCTTTTATTAACCTCAATATCAAGCTGCATTCAAAATTTCATGTTGATATCATGAATGGAAGTACTATTTTTTTTAGTTTTAAATTTTCATACGACACAATCCATTCGTTAGTTCGATTTAGCGTTATGTACAATTTCGATTAATTTTTCCCATGTAACTTTTTTTTTATCATTCGTAGAGAAATGTCGCATTCTAGAAAAGTTCTTAGAATTTAATTTTCTACAAATCTAGATTCTTTCGAAATTGGTCCAGCCACCAGGAGATGAGTTTCTATTCCGACTATAATAGTTAAGATTTTAGAATTCTCCGCTTTTATTAACCTCAATATCAAGCTGCATTCAAAATTTCATGTTGATATCATGAATGGAAGTACTATTTTTTTTAGTTTTAAATTTTCATACGACACAATCCATTCGTTAGTTCGATTTAGCGTTATGTACAATTTCGATTAATTTTTCCCATGTAACTTTTTTTTTATCATTCGTAGAGAAATGTCGCATTCTAGAAAAGTTCTTAGAATTTAATTTTCTACAAATCTAGATTCTTTCGAAATTGGTCTAGCCACCAGGAGATGAGTTTCTATTCTGACTATAATAGTTAAGATTTTAGAATTCTCCGCTTTTATTAACCTCAATATCAAGCTGCATTCAAAATTTCATGTTGATATCATGAATGGAAGTACTATTTTTTTTAGTTTTAAATTTTCATACGACACAATCCATTCGTTAGTTCGATTTAGCGTTATGTACAATTTCGATTAATTTTTCCCATGTAACTTTTTTTTTATCATTCGTAGAGAAATGTCGCTTTCTAGAAAAGTTCTTAGAATTTAATTTTCTACAAATCTAGATTCTTTCGAAATTGGTCCAGCCACCAGGAGATGAGTTTCTATTCTGACTATAATAGTTAAGATTTTAGAATTCTCCGCTTTTATTAACCTCAATATCAAGCTGCATTCAAAATTTCATGTTGATATCATGAATGGAAGTACTATTTTTTTAGTTTTAAATTTTCATACGACACAATCCATTCGTTAGTTCGATTTAGCGTTATGTACAATTTCGATTAATTTTTCCCATGTAACTTTTTTTTTATCATTCGTAGAGAAATGTCGCATTCTAGAAAAGATCTTAGAATTTAATTTTCTACAAATCTAGATTCTTTCGAAATTGGTCCAGCCACCAGGAGATGAGTTTCTATTCTGACTATAATAGTTAAGATTTTAGAATTCTCCGCTTTTATTAACCTCAATATCAAGCTGCATTCAAAATTTCATGTTGATATCATGAATGGAAGTACTATTTTTTTTAGTTTTAAATTTTCATACGACACAATCCATTCGTTAGTTCGATTTAGCGTTATGTACAATTTCGATTAATTTTTCCCATGTAACTTTTTTTTTATCATTCGTAGAGAAATGTCGCATTCTAGAAAAGTTCTTAGAATTTAATTTTCTACAAATCTAGATTCTTTCGAAATTGGTCCAGCCACCAGGAGATGAGTTTCTATTCTGACTATAATAGTTAAGATTTTAGAATTCTCCGCTTTTATTAACCTCAATATCAAGCTGCATTCAAAATTTCATGTTGATATCATGAATGGAAGTACTATTTTTTTTAGTTTTAAATTTTCATACGACACAATCCATTCGTTAGTTCGATTTAGCGTTATGTACAATTTCGATTAATTTTTCCCATGTAACTTTTTTTTTATCATTCGTAGAGAAATGTCGCATTCTAGAAAAGTTCTTAGAATTTAATTTTCTACAAATCTAGATTCTTTCGAAATTGGTCCAGCCACCAGGAGATGAGTTTCTATTCTGACTATAATAGTTAAGATTTTAGAATTCTCCGCTTTTATTAACCTCAATATCAAGCTGCATTCAAAATTTCATGTTGATATCATGAATGGAAGTACTATTTTTTTTAGTTTTAAATTTTCATACGACACAATCCATTCGTTAGTTCGATTTAGCGTTATGTACAATTTCGATTAATTTTTCCCATGTAACTTTTTTTTTATCATTCGTAGAGAAATGTCGCATTCTAAAAAAGTTCTTAGAATTTAATTTTCTACAAATCTAGATTCTTTCGAAATTGGTCCAGCCACCAGGAGATGAGTTTCTATTCCGACTATAATAGTTAAGATTTTAGAATTCTCCGCTTTTATTAACCTCAATATCAAGCTGCATTCAAAATTTCATGTTGATATCATGAATGGAAGTACTATTTTTTTTAGTTTTAAATTTTCATACGACACAATCCATTCGTTAGTTCGATTTAGCGTTATGTACAATTTCGATTAATTTTTCCCATGTAACTTTTTTTTTATCATTCGTAGAGAAATGTCGCTTTCTAGAAAAGTTCTTAGAATTTAATTTTCTACAAATCTAGATTCTTTCGAAATTGGTCCAGCCACCAGGAGATGAGTTTCTATTCTGACTATAATAGTTAAGATTTTAGAATTCTCCGCTTTTATTAACCTCAATATCAAGCTGCATTCAAAATTTCATGTTGATATCATGAATGGAAGTACTATTTTTTTTAGTTTTAAATTTTCATACGACACAATCCATTCGTTAGTTCGATTTAGCGTTATGTACAATTTCGATTAATTTTTCCCATGTAACTTTTTTTTTATCATTCGTAGAGAAATGTCGCATTCTAGAAAAGTTCTTAGAATTTAATTTTCTACAAATCTAGATTCTTTCGAAATTGGTCCAGCCACCAGAAGATGAGTTTCTATTCCGACTATAATAGTTAAGATTTTAGAATTCTCCGCTTTTATTAACCTCAATATCAAGCTGCATTCAAAATTTCATGTTGATATCATGAATGGAAGTACTAATTTTTTTAGTTTTAAATTTTCATACGACACAATCCATTCGTTAGTTCGATTTAGCGTTATGTACAATTTCGATTAATTTTTCCCATGTAACTTTTTTTTTATCATTCGTAGAGAAATGTCGCATTCTAGAAAAGTTCTTAGAATTTAATTTTCTACAAATCTAGATTCTTTCGAAATTGGTCCAGCCACCAGGAGATGAGTTTCTATTCCGACTATAATAGTTAAGATTTTAGAATTCTCCGCTTTTATTAACCTCAATATCAAGCTGCATTCAAAATTTCATGTTGATATCATGAATGGAAGTACTAATTTTTTTAGTTTTAAATTTTCATACGACACAATCCATTCGTTAGTTCGATTAAGCGTTATGTACAATTTCGATTAATTTTTCCCATGTAACTTTTTTTTTATCATTCCTAGAGAAATGTCGCTTTCTAGAAAAGTTCTTAGAATTTAATTTTCTACAAATCTAGATTCTTTCGAAATTGGTGCCACCAGGAGATGAGTTTCTATTCTGACTATAATAGTTAAGATTTTAGAATTCTCCGCTTTTATTAACCTCAATATCAAGCTGCATTCAAAATTTCATGTTGATATCATGAATGGAAGTACTATTTTTTTTAGTTTTAAATTTTCATACGACACAATCCATTCGTTAGTTCGATTTAGCGTTATGTACAATTTCGATTAATTTTTCCCATGTAACTTTTTTTTTATCATTCGTAGAGAAATGTCGCTTTCTAGAAAAGTTCTTAGAATTTAATTTTCTACAAATCTAGATTCTTTCGAAATTGGTCCAGCCACCAGGAGATGAGTTTCTATTCTGACTATAATAGTTAAGATTTTAGAATTCTCCGCTTTTATTAACCTCAATATCAAGCTGCATTCAAAATTTCATGTTGATATCATGAATGGAAGTACTATTTTTTTTAGTTTTAAATTTTCATACGACACAATCCATTCGTTAGTTCGATTTAGCGTTATGTACAATTTCGATTAATTTTTCCCATGTAACTTTTTTTTTATCATTCGTAGAGAAATGTCGCATTCTAGAAAAGTTCTTAGAATTTAATTTTCTACAAATCTAGATTCTTTCGAAATTGGTCCAGCCACCAGGAGATGAGTTTCTATTCTGACTATAATAGTTAAGATTTTAGAATTCTCCGCTTTTATTAACCTCAATATCAAGCTGCATTCAAAATTTCATGTTGATATCATGAATGGAAGTACTATTTTTTTTAGTTTTAAATTTTCATACGACACAATCCATTCGTTAGTTCGATTTAGCGTTATGTACAATTTCGATTAATTTTTCCCATGTAACTTTTTTTTTATCATTCGTAGAGAAATGTCGCATTCTAGAAAAGTTCTTAGAATTTAATTTTCTACAAATCTAGATTCTTTCGAAATTGGTCCAGCCACCAGGAGATGAGTTTCTATTCTGACTATAATAGTTAAGATTTTAGAATTCTCCGCTTTTATTAACCTCAATATCAAGCTGCATTCAAAATTTCATGTTGATATCATGAATGGAAGTACTATTTTTTTTAGTTTTAAATTTTCATACGACACAATCCATTCGTTAGTTCGATTTAGCGTTATGTACAATTTCGATTAATTTTTCCCATGTAACTTTTTTTTTATCATTCGTAGAGAAATGTCGCTTTCTAGAAAAGTTCTTAGAATTTAATTTTCTACAAATCTAGATTCTTTCGAAATTGGTCCAGCCACCAGGAGATGAGTTTCTATTCTGACTATAATAGTTAAGATTTTAGAATTCTCCGCTTTTATTAACCTCAATATCAAGCTGCATTCAAAATTTCATGTTGATATCATGAATGGAAGTACTATTTTTTTTAGTTTTAAATTTTCATACGACACAATCCATTCGTTAGTTCGATTTAGCGTTATGTACAATTTCGATTAATTTTTCCCATGTAACTTTTTTTTTATCATTCGTAGAGAAATGTCGCATTCTAAAAAAGTTCTTAGAATTTAATTTTCTACAAATCTATATAATATAATAAATAATATTTAATTTTCTACAAATCTAGATTCTTTCGAAATTGGTCCAGCCACCAGGAGATGAGTTTCTATTCTGACTATAATAGTTAAGATTTTAGAATTCTCCGCTTTTATTAACCTCAATATCAAGCTGCATTCAAAATTTCATGTTGATATCATGAATGGAAGTACTATTTTTTTTAGTTTTAAATTTTCATACGACACAATCCATTCGTTAGTTCGATTTAGCGTTATGTACAATTTCGATTAATTTTTCCCATGTAACTTTTTTTTTATCATTCGTAGAGAAATGTCGCATTCTAGAAAAGTTCTTAGAATTTAATTTTCTACAAATCTAGATTCTTTCGAAATTGGTCCAGCCACCAGGAGATGAGTTTCTATTCTGACTATAATAGTTAAGATTTTAGAATTCTCCGCTTTTATTAACCTCAATATCAAGCTGCATTCAAAATTTCATGTTGATATCATGAATGGAAGTACTATTTTTTTTAGTTTTAAATTTTCATACGACACAATCCATTCGTTAGTTCGATTTAGCGTTATGTACAATTTCGATTAATTTTTCCCATGTAACTTTTTTTTTATCATTCGTAGAGAAATGTCGCTTTCTAGAAAAGTTCTTAGAATTTAATTTTCTACAAATCTAGATTCTTTCGAAATTGGTCCAGCCACCAGGAGATGAGTTTCTATTCTGACTATAATAGTTAAGATTTTAGAATTCTCCGCTTTTATTAACCTCAATATCAAGCTGCATTCAAAATTTCATGTTGATATCATGAATGGAAGTACTAATTTTTTTAGTTTTAAATTTTCATACGACACAATCCATTCGTTAGTTCGATTAAGCGTTATGTACAATTTCGATTAATTTTTCCCATGTAACTTTTTTTTTATCATTCCTAGAGAAATGTCGCTTTCTAGAAAAGTTCTTAGAATTTAATTTTCTACAAATCTAGATTCTTTCGAAATTGGTGCCACCAGGAGATGAGTTTCTATTCTGACTATAATAGTTAAGATTTTAGAATTCTCCGCTTTTATTAACCTCAATATCAAGCTGCATTCAAAATTTCATGTTGATATCATGAATGGAAGTACTATTTTTTTTAGTTTTAAATTTTCATACGACACAATCCATTCGTTAGTTCGATTTAGCGTTATGTACAATTTCGATTAATTTTTCCCATGTAACTTTTTTTTTATCATTCGTAGAGAAATGTCGCTTTCTAGAAAAGTTCTTAGAATTTAATTTTCTACAAATCTAGATTCTTTCGAAATTGGTCCAGCCACCAGGAGATGAGTTTCTATTCTGACTATAATAGTTAAGATTTTAGAATTCTCCGCTTTTATTAACCTCAATATCAAGCTGCATTCAAAATTTCATGTTGATATCATGAATGGAAGTACTATTTTTTTTAGTTTTAAATTTTCATACGACACAATCCATTCGTTAGTTCGATTTAGCGTTATGTACAATTTCGATTAATTTTTCCCATGTAACTTTTTTTTTATCATTCGTAGAGAAATGTCGCATTCTAGAAAAGTTCTTAGAATTTAATTTTCTACAAATCTAGATTCTTTCGAAATTGGTCCAGCCACCAGGAGATGAGTTTCTATTCTGACTATAATAGTTAAGATTTTAGAATTCTCCGCTTTTATTAACCTCAATATCAAGCTGCATTCAAAATTTCATGTTGATATCATGAATGGAAGTACTATTTTTTTTAGTTTTAAATTTTCATACGACACAATCCATTCGTTAGTTCGATTTAGCGTTATGTACAATTTCGATTAATTTTTCCCATGTAACTTTTTTTTTATCATTCGTAGAGAAATGTCGCATTCTAGAAAAGTTCTTAGAATTTAATTTTCTACAAATCTAGATTCTTTCGAAATTGGTCCAGCCACCAGGAGATGAGTTTCTATTCTGACTATAATAGTTAAGATTTTAGAATTCTCCGCTTTTATTAACCTCAATATCAAGCTGCATTCAAAATTTCATGTTGATATCATGAATGGAAGTACTATTTTTTTTAGTTTTAAATTTTCATACGACACAATCCATTCGTTAGTTCGATTTAGCGTTATGTACAATTTCGATTAATTTTTCCCATGTAACTTTTTTTTTATCATTCGTAGAGAAATGTCGCTTTCTAGAAAAGTTCTTAGAATTTAATTTTCTACAAATCTAGATTCTTTCGAAATTGGTCCAGCCACCAGGAGATGAGTTTCTATTCTGACTATAATAGTTAAGATTTTAGAATTCTCCGCTTTTATTAACCTCAATATCAAGCTGCATTCAAAATTTCATGTTGATATCATGAATGGAAGTACTATTTTTTTTAGTTTTAAATTTTCATACGACACAATCCATTCGTTAGTTCGATTTAGCGTTATGTACAATTTCGATTAATTTTTCCCATGTAACTTTTTTTTTATCATTCGTAGAGAAATGTCGCATTCTAAAAAAGTTCTTAGAATTTAATTTTCTACAAATCTATATAATATAATAAATAATATTTAATTTTCTACAAATCTAGATTCTTTCGAAATTGGTCCAGCCACCAGGAGATGAGTTTCTATTCTGACTATAATAGTTAAGATTTTAGAATTCTCCGCTTTTATTAACCTCAATATCAAGCTGCATTCAAAATTTCATGTTGATATCATGAATGGAAGTACTATTTTTTTTAGTTTTAAATTTTCATACGACACAATCCATTCGTTAGTTCGATTTAGCGTTATGTACAATTTCGATTAATTTTTCCCATGTAACTTTTTTTTTATCATTCGTAGAGAAATGTCGCATTCTAGAAAAGTTCTTAGAATTTAATTTTCTACAAATCTAGATTCTTTCGAAATTGGTCCAGCCACCAGGAGATGAGTTTCTATTCTGACTATAATAGTTAAGATTTTAGAATTCTCCGCTTTTATTAACCTCAATATCAAGCTGCATTCAAAATTTCATGTTGATATCATGAATGGAAGTACTATTTTTTTTAGTTTTAAATTTTCATACGACACAATCCATTCGTTAGTTCGATTTAGCGTTATGTACAATTTCGATTAATTTTTCCCATGTAACTTTTTTTTTATCATTCGTAGAGAAATGTCGCTTTCTAGAAAAGTTCTTAGAATTTAATTTTCTACAAATCTAGATTCTTTCGAAATTGGTCCAGCCACCAGGAGATGAGTTTCTATTCTGACTATAATAGTTAAGATTTTAGAATTCTCCGCTTTTATTAACCTCAATATCAAGCTGCATTCAAAATTTCATGTTGATATCATGAATGGAAGTACTATTTTTTTTAGTTTTAAATTTTCATACGACACAATCCATTCGTTAGTTCGATTTAGCGTTATGTACAATTTCGATTAATTTTTCCCATGTAACTTTTTTTTTATCATTCCTAGAGAAATGTCGCATTCTAGAAAAGTTCTTAGAATTTAATTTTCTACAAATCTATATAATATAATAAATAATATTTAATTTTCTACAAATCTAGATTCTTTCGAAATTGGTCCAGCCACCAGGAGATGAGTTTCTATTCTGACTATAATAGTTAAGATTTTAGAATTCTCCGCTTTTATTAACCTCAATATCAAGCTGCATTCAAAATTTCATGTTGATATCATGAATGGAAGTACTATTTTTTTTAGTTTTAAATTTTCATACGACACAATCCATTCGTTAGTTCGATTTAGCGTTATGTACAATTTCGATTAATTTTTCCCATGTAACTTTTTTTTTATCATTCGTAGAGAAATGTCGCTTTCTAGAAAAGTTCTTAGAATTTAATTTTCTACAAATCTAGATTCTTTCGAAATTGGTCCAGCCACCAGGAGATGAGTTTCTATTCCGACTATAATAGTTAAGATTTTAGAATTCTCCGCTTTTATTAACCTCAATATCAAGCAGCATTCAAAATTTCATGTTGATATCATGAATGGAAGTACTATTTTTTTTAGTTTTAAATTTTCATACGACACAATCCATTCGTTAGTTCGATTTAGCGTTATGTACAATTTCGATTAATTTTTCCCATGTAACTTTTTTTTTATCATTCGTAGAGAAATGTCGCATTCTAGAAAAGTTCTTAGAATTTAATTTTCTACAAATCTAGATTCTTTCGAAATTGGTCCAGCCACCAGGAGATGAGTTTCTATTCTGACTATAATAGTTAAGATTTTAGAATTCTCCGCTTTTATTAACCTCAATATCAAGCTGCATTCAAAATTTCATGTTGATATCATGAATGGAAGTACTATTTTTTTTAGTTTTAAATTTTCATACGACACAATCCATTCGTTAGTTCGATTTAGCGTTATGTACAATTTCGATTAATTTTTCCCATGTAACTTTTTTTTTATCATTCGTAGAGAAATGTCGCTTTCTAGAAAAGTTCTTAGAATTTAATTTTCTACAAATCTAGATTCTTTCGAAATTGGTCCAGCCACCAGGAGATGAGTTTCTATTCTGACTATAATAGTTAAGATTTTAGAATTCTCCGCTTTTATTAACCTCAATATCAAGCTGCATTCAAAATTTCATGTTGATATCATGAATGGAAGTACTATTTTTTTTAGTTTTAAATTTTCATACGACACAATCCATTCGTTAGTTCGATTTAGCGTTATGTACAATTTCGATTAATTTTTCCCATGTAACTTTTTTTTTATCATTCGTAGAGAAATGTCGCATTCTAGAAAAGTTCTTAGAATTTAATTTTCTACAAATCTAGATTCTTTCGAAATTGGTCCAGCCACCAGGAGATGAGTTTCTATTCTGACTATAATAGTTAAGATTTTAGAATTCTCCGCTTTTATTAACCTCAATATCAAGCTGCATTCAAAATTTCATGTTGATATCATGAATGGAAGTACTATTTTTTTTAGTTTTAAATTTTCATACGACACAATCCATTCGTTAGTTCGATTTAGCGTTATGTACAATTTCGATTAATTTTTCCCATGTAACTTTTTTTTTATCATTCGTAGAGAAATGTCGCTTTCTAGAAAAGTTCTTAGAATTTAATTTTCTACAAATCTAGATTCTTTCGAAATTGGTCCAGCCACCAGGAGATGAGTTTCTATTCTGACTATAATAGTTAAGATTTTAGAATTCTCCGCTTTTATTAACCTCAATATCAAGCTGCATTCAAAATTTCATGTTGATATCATGAATGGAAGTACTATTTTTTTTAGTTTTAAATTTTCATACGACACAATCCATTCGTTAGTTCGATTTAGCGTTATGTACAATTTCGATTAATTTTTCCCATGTAACTTTTTTTTTATCATTCGTAGAGAAATGTCGCATTCTAAAAAAGTTCTTAGAATTTAATTTTCTACAAATCTATATAATATAATAAATAATATTTAATTTTCTACAAATCTAGATTCTTTCGAAATTGGTCCAGCCACCAGGAGATGAGTTTCTATTCTGACTATAATAGTTAAGATTTTAGAATTCTCCGCTTTTATTAACCTCAATATCAAGCTGCATTCAAAATTTCATGTTGATATCATGAATGGAAGTACTATTTTTTTTAGTTTTAAATTTTCATACGACACAATCCATTCGTTAGTTCGATTTAGCGTTATGTACAATTTCGATTAATTTTTCCCATGTAACTTTTTTTTTATCATTCGTAGAGAAATGTCGCATTCTAGAAAAGTTCTTAGAATTTAATTTTCTACAAATCTAGATTCTTTCGAAATTGGTCCAGCCACCAGGAGATGAGTTTCTATTCTGACTATAATAGTTAAGATTTTAGAATTCTCCGCTTTTATTAACCTCAATATCAAGCTGCATTCAAAATTTCATGTTGATATCATGAATGGAAGTACTATTTTTTTTAGTTTTAAATTTTCATACGACACAATCCATTCGTTAGTTCGATTTAGCGTTATGTACAATTTCGATTAATTTTTCCCATGTAACTTTTTTTTTATCATTCGTAGAGAAATGTCGCTTTCTAGAAAAGTTCTTAGAATTTAATTTTCTACAAATCTAGATTCTTTCGAAATTGGTCCAGCCACCAGGAGATGAGTTTCTATTCTGACTATAATAGTTAAGATTTTAGAATTCTCCGCTTTTATTAACCTCAATATCAAGCTGCATTCAAAATTTCATGTTGATATCATGAATGGAAGTACTATTTTTTTTAGTTTTAAATTTTCATACGACACAGTCCATTCGTTAGTTCGATTTAGCGTTATGTACAATTTCGATTAATTTTTCCCATGTAACTTTTTTTTTATCATTCCTAGAGAAATGTCGCATTCTAGAAAAGTTCTTAGAATTTAATTTTCTACAAATCTATATAATATAATAAATAATATTTAATTTTCTACAAATCTAGATTCTTTCGAAATTGGTCCAGCCACCAGGAGATGAGTTTCTATTCTGACTATAATAGTTAAGATTTTAGAATTCTCCGCTTTTATTAACCTCAATATCAAGCTGCATTCAAAATTTCATGTTGATATCATGAATGGAAGTACTATTTTTTTTAGTTTTAAATTTTCATACGACACAATCCATTCGTTAGTTCGATTTAGCGTTATGTACAATTTCGATTAATTTTTCCCATGTAACTTTTTTTTTATCATTCGTAGAGAAATGTCGCATTCTAGAAAAGTTCTTAGAATTTAATTTTCTACAAATCTAGATTCTTTCGAAATTGGTCCAGCCACCAGGAGATGAGTTTCTATTCTGACTATAATAGTTAAGATTTTAGAATTCTCCGCTTTTATTAACCTCAATATCAAGCTGCATTCAAAATTTCATGTTGATATCATGAATGGAAGTACTATTTTTTTTAGTTTTAAATTTTCATACGACACAATCCATTCGTTAGTTCGATTTAGCGTTATGTACAATTTCGATTAATTTTTCCCATGTAACTTTTTTTTTATCATTCGTAGAGAAATGTCGCTTTCTAGAAAAGTTCTTAGAATTTAATTTTCTACAAATCTAGATTCTTTCGAAATTGGTCCAGCCACCAGGAGATGAGTTTCTATTCTGACTATAATAGTTAAGATTTTAGAATTCTCCGCTTTTATTAACCTCAATATCAAGCTGCATTCAAAATTTCATGTTGATATCATGAATGGAAGTACTATTTTTTTTAGTTTTAAATTTTCATACGACACAATCCATTCGTTAGTTCGATTTAGCGTTATGTACAATTTCGATTAATTTTTCCCATGTAACTTTTTTTTTATCATTCCTAGAGAAATGTCGCATTCTAGAAAAGTTCTTAGAATTTAATTTTCTACAAATCTATATAATATAATAAATAATATTTAATTTTCTACAAATCTAGATTCTTTCGAAATTGGTCCAGCCACCAGGAGATGAGTTTCTATTCTGACTATAATAGTTAAGATTTTAGAATTCTCCGCTTTTATTAACCTCAATATCAAGCTGCATTCAAAATTTCATGTTGATATCATGAATGGAAGTACTATTTTTTTTAGTTTTAAATTTTCATACGACACAATCCATTCGTTAGTTCGATTTAGCGTTATGTACAATTTCGATTAATTTTTCCCATGTAACTTTTTTTTTATCATTCGTAGAGAAATGTCGCTTTCTAGAAAAGTTCTTAGAATTTAATTTTCTACAAATCTAGATTCTTTCGAAATTGGTCCAGCCACCAGGAGATGAGTTTCTATTCCGACTATAATAGTTAAGATTTTAGAATTCTCCGCTTTTATTAACCTCAATATCAAGCTGCATTCAAAATTTCATGTTGATATCATGAATGGAAGTACTATTTTTTTTAGTTTTAAATTTTCATACGACACAATCCATTCGTTAGTTCGATTTAGCGTTATGTACAATTTCGATTAATTTTTCCCATGTAACTTTTTTTTTATCATTCGTAGAGAAATGTCGCATTCTAGAAAAGTTCTTAGAATTTAATTTTCTACAAATCTAGATTCTTTCGAAATTGGTCCAGCCACCAGGAGATGAGTTTCTATTCTGACTATAATAGTTAAGATTTTAGAATTCTCCGCTTTTATTAACCTCAATATCAAGCTGCATTCAAAATTTCATGTTGATATCATGAATGGAAGTACTATTTTTTTTAGTTTTAAATTTTCATATGACACAACCCATTCGTTAGTTCGATTTAGCGTTATGTACAATTTCGATTAATTTTTCCCATGTAACTTTTTTTTTATCATTCGTAGAGAAATGTCGCTTTCTAGAAAAGTTCTTAGAATTTAATTTTCTACAAATCTAGATTCTTTCGAAATTGGTCCAGCCACCAGGAGATGAGTTTCTATTCTGACTATAATAGTTAAGATTTTAGAATTCTCCGCTTTTATTAACCTCAATATCAAGCTGCATTCAAAATTTCATGTTGATATCATGAATGGAAGTACTATTTTTTTTAGTTTTAAATTTTCATACGACACAATCCATTCGTTAGTTCGATTTAGCGTTATGTACAATTTCGATTAATTTTTCCCATGTAACTTTTTTTTTATCATTCGTAGAGAAATGTCGCATTCTAGAAAAGTTCTTAGAATTTAATTTTCTACAAATCTAGATTCTTTCGAAATTGGTCCAGCCACCAGGAGATGAGTTTCTATTCTGACTATAATAGTTAAGATTTTAGAATTCTCCGCTTTTATTAACCTCAATATCAAGCTGCATTCAAAATTTCATGTTGATATCATGAATGGAAGTACTATTTTTTTTAGTTTTAAATTTTCATACGACACAATCCATTCGTTAGTTCGATTTAGCGTTATGTACAATTTCGATTAATTTTTCCCATGTAACTTTTTTTTTATCATTCGTAGAGAAATGTCGCATTCTAGAAAAGTTCTTAGAATTTAATTTTCTACAAATCTAGATTCTTTCGAAATTGGTCCAGCCACCAGGAGATGAGTTTCTATTCTGACTATAATAGTTAAGATTTTAGAATTCTCCGCTTTTATTAACCTCAATATCAATACGACACAATCCATTCGTTAGTTCGATTTAGCGTTATGTACAATTTCGATTAATTTTTCCCATGTAACTTTTTTTTTATCATTCGTAGAGAAATGTCGCATTCTAGGAAAGTTCTTAGAATTTAATTTTCTACAAATCTAGATTCTTTCGAAATTGGTCCAGCCACCAGGAGATGAGTTTCTATTCTGACTATAATAGTTAAGATTTTAGAATTCTCCGCTTTTATTAACCTCAATATCAAGCTGCATTCAAAATTTCATGTTGATATCATGAATGGAAGTACTATTTTTTTTAGTTTTAAATTTTCATACGACACAATCCATTCGTTAGTTCGATTTAGCGTTATGTACAATTTCGATTAATTTTTCCCATGTAACTTTTTTTTTATCATTCGTAGAGAAATGTCGCATTCTAAAAAAGTTCTTAGAATTTAATTTTCTACAAATCTAGATTCTTTCGAAATTGGTCCAGCCACCAGGAGATGAGTTTCTATTCTGACTATAATAGTTAAGATTTTAGAATTCTCCGCTTTTATTAACCTCAATATCAAGCTGCATTCAAAATTTCATGTTGATATCATGAATGGAAGTACTATTTTTTTTAGTTTTAAATTTTCATACGACACAATCCATTCGTTAGTTCGATTTAGCGTTATGTACAATTTCGATTAATTTTTCCCATGTAACTTTTTTTTTATCATTCGTAGAGAAATGTCGCTTTCTAGAAAAGTTCTTAGAATTTAATTTTCTACAAATCTAGATTCTTTCGAAATTGGTCCAGCCACCAGGAGATGAGTTTCTATTCTGACTATAATAGTTAAGATTTTAGAATTCTCCGCTTTTATTAACCTCAATATCAAGCTGCATTCAAAATTTCATGTTGATATCATGAATGGAAGTACTATTTTTTTTAGTTTTAAATTTTCATACGACACAATCCATTCGTTAGTTCGATTTAGCGTTATGTACAATTTCGATTAATTTTTCCCATGTAACTTTTTTTTTATCATTCGTAGAGAAATGTCGCATTCTAGAAAAGTTCTTAGAATTTAATTTTCTACAAATCTAGATTCTTTCGAAATTGGTCCAGCCACCAGGAGATGAGTTTCTATTCCGACTATAATAGTTAAGATTTTAGAATTCTCCGCTTTTATTAACCTCAATATCAAGCTGCATTCAAAATTTCATGTTGATATCATGAATGGAAGTACTAATTTTTTTAGTTTTAAATTTTCATACGACACAATCCATTCGTTAGTTCGATTTAGCGTTATGTACAATTTCGATTAATTTTTCCTATGTAACTTTTTTTTTATCATTCGTAGAGAAATGTCGCATTCTAAAAAAGTTCTTAGAATTTAATTTTCTACAAATCTAGATTCTTTCGAAATTGGTCCAGCCACCAGGAGATGAGTTTCTATTCCGACTATAATAGTTAAGATTTTAGAATTCTCCGCTTTTATTAACCTCAATATCAAGCTGCATTCAAAATTTCATGTTGATATCATGAATGGAAGTACTAATTTTTTTAGTTTTAAATTTTCATACGACACAATCCATTCGTTAGTTCGATTTAGCGTTATGTACAATTTCGATTAATTTTTCCCATGTAACTTTTTTTTTATCATTCCTAGAGAAATGTCGCATTCTAGAAAAGTTCTTAGAATTTAATTTTCTACAAATCTAGATTCTTTCGAAATTGGTCCAGCCACCAGGAGATGAGTTTCTATTCTGACTATAATAGTTAAGATTTTAGAATTCTCCGCTTTTATTAACCTCAATATCAAGCTGCATTCAAAATTTCATGTTGATATCATGAATGGAAGTACTATTTTTTTTAGTTTTAAATTTTCATACGACACAATCCATTCGTTAGTTCGATTTAGCGTTATGTACAATTTCGATTAATTTTTCCCATGTAACTTTTTTTTTATCATTCGTAGAGAAATGTCGCTTTCTAGAAAAGTTCTTAGAATTTAATTTTCTACAAATCTAGATTCTTTCGAAATTGGTCCAGCCACCAGGAGATGAGTTTCTATTCTGACTATAATAGTTAAGATTTTAGAATTCTCCGCTTTTATTAACCTCAATATCAAGCTGCATTCAAAATTTCATGTTGATATCATGAATGGAAGTACTATTTTTTTTAGTTTTAAATTTTCATACGACACAATCCATTCGTTAGTTCGATTTAGCGTTATGTACAATTTCGATTAATTTTTCGCATGTAACTTTTTTTTTATCATTCGTAGAGAAATGTCGCATTCTAGAAAAGTTCTTAGAATTTAATTTTCTACAAATCTAGATTCTTTCGAAATTGGTCCAGCCACCAGGAGATGAGTTTCTATTCTGACTATAATAGTTAAGATTTTAGAATTCTCCGCTTTTATTAACCTCAATATCAAGCTGCATTCAAAATTTCATGTTGATATCATGAATGGAAGTACTATTTTTTTTAGTTTTAAATTTTCATACGACACAATCCATTCGTTAGTTCGATTTAGCGTTATGTACAATTTCGATTAATTTTTCCCATGTAACTTTTTTTTTATCATTCCTAGAGAAATGTCGCATTCTAGAAAAGTTCTTAGAATTTAATTTTCTACAAATCTAGATTCTTTCGAAATTGGTCCAGCCACCAGGAGATGAGTTTCTATTCTGACTATAATAGTTAAGATTTTAGAATTCTCCGCTTTTATTAACCTCAATATCAAGCTGCATTCAAAATTTCATGTTGATATCATGAATGGAAGTACTATTTTTTTTAGTTTTAAATTTTCATACGACACAATCCATTCGTTAGTTCGATTTAGCGTTATGTACAATTTCGATTAATTTTTCCCATGTAACTTTTTTTTTATCATTCGTAGAGAAATGTCGCTTTCTAGAAAAGTTCTTAGAATTTAATTTTCTACAAATCTAGATTCTTTCGAAATTGGTCCAGCCACCAGGAGATGAGTTTCTATTCTGACTATAATAGTTAAGATTTTAGAATTCTCCGCTTTTATTAACCTCAATATCAAGCTGCATTCAAAATTTCATGTTGATATCATGAATGGAAGTACTAATTTTTTTAGTTTTAAATTTTCATACGACACAATCCATTCGTTAGTTCGATTTAGCGTTATGTACAATTTCGATTAATTTTTCCCATGTAACTTTTTTTTTATCATTCGTAGAGAAATGTCGCATTCTAGAAAAGTTCTTAGAATTTAATTTTCTACAAATCTAGATTCTTTCGAAATTGGTCCAGCCACCAGGAAATGAGTTTCTATTCTGACTATAATAGTTAAGATTTTAGAATTCTCCGCTTTTATTAACCTCAATATCAAGCTGCATTCAAAATTTCATGTTGATATCATGAATGGAAGTACTATTTTTTTTAGTTTTAAATTTTCATACGACACAATCCATTCGTTAGTTCGATTTAGCGTTATGTACAATTTCGATTAATTTTTCCCATGTAACTTTTTTTTTATCATTCGTAGAGAAATGTCGCTTTCTAGAAAAGTTCTTAGAATTTAATTTTCTACAAATCTAGATTCTTTCGAAATTGGTCCAGCCACCAGGAGATGAGTTTCTATTCTGACTATAATAGTTAAGATTTTAGAATTCTCCGCTTTTATTAACCTCAATATCAAGCTGCATTCAAAATTTCATGTTGATATCATGAATGGAAGTACTATTTTTTTTAGTTTTAAATTTTCATACGACACAATCCATTCGTTAGTTCGATTTAGCGTTATGTACAATTTCGATTAATTTTTCCCATGTAACTTTTTTTTTATCATTCGTAGAGAAATGTCGCATTCTAGAAAAGTTCTTAGAATTTAATTTTCTACAAATCTAGATTCTTTCGAAATTGGTCCAGCCACCAGGAGATGAGTTTCTATTCTGACTATAATAGTTAAGATTTTAGAATTCTCCGCTTTTATTAACCTCAATATCAAGCTGCATTCAAAATTTCATGTTGATATCATGAATGGAAGTACTAATTTTTTTTAGTTTTAAATTTTCATACGACACAATCCATTCGTTAGTTCGATTTAGCGTTATGTACAATTTCGATTAATTTTTCCCATGTAACTTTTTTTTTATCATTCGTAGAGAAATGTCGCATTCTAGAAAAGTTCTTAGAATTTAATTTTCTACAAATCTAGATTCTTTCGAAATTGGTCCAGCCACCAGGAGATGAGTTTCTATTCTGACTATAATAGTTAAGATTTTAGAATTCTCCGCTTTTATTAACCTCAATATCAAGCTGCATTCAAAATTTCATGTTGATATCATGAATGGAAGTACTATTTTTTTTAGTTTTAAATTTTCATACGACACAATCCATTCGTTAGTTCGATTTAGCGTTATGTACAATTTCGATTAATTTTTCCCATGTAACTTTTTTTTATCATTCGTAGAGAAATGTCGCTTTCTAGAAAAGTTCTTAGAATTTAATTTTCTACAAATCTAGATTCTTTCGAAATTGGTCCAGCCACCAGGAGATGAGTTTCTATTCTGACTATAATAGTTAAGATTTTAGAATTCTCCGCTTTTATTAACCTCAATATCAAGCTGCATTCAAAATTTCATGTTGATATCATGAATGGAAGTACTATTTTTTTTAGTTTTAAATTTTCATACGACACAATCCATTCGTTAGTTCGATTTAGCGTTATGTACAATTTCGATTAATTTTTCCCATGTAACTTTTATTTTATCATTCGTAGAGAAATGTCGCATTCTAGAAAAGTTCTTAGAATTTAATTTTCTACAAATCTAGATTCTTTCGAAATTGGTCCAGCCACCAGGAGATGAGTTTCTATTCCGACTATAATAGTTAAGATTTTAGAATTCTCCGCTTTTATTAACCTCAATATCAAGCTGCATTCAAAATTTCATGTTGATATCATGAATGGAAGTACTAATTTTTTAAGTTTTAAATTTTCATACGACACAATCCATTCGTTAGTTCGATTTAGCGTTATGTACAATTTCGATTAATTTTTCCCATGTAACTTTTTTTTTATCATTCGTAGAGAAATGTCGCATTCTAGAAAAGTTCTTAGAATTTAATTTTCTACAAATCTAGATTCTTTCGAAATTGGTCCAGCCACCAGGAGATGAGTTTCTATTCCGACTATAATAGTTAAGATTTTAGAATTCTCCGCTTTTATTAACCTCAATATCAAGCTGCATTCAAAATTTCATGTTGATATCATGAATGGAAGTACTAATTTTTTTAGTTTTAAATTTTCATACGACACAATCCATTCGTTAGTTCGATTTAGCGTTATGTACAATTTCGATTAATTTTTCCCATGTAACTTTTTTTTTATCATTCCTAGAGAAATGTCGCATTCTAGAAAAGTTCTTAGAATTTAATTTTCTACAAATCTAAATTCTTTCGAAATTGGTCCAGCCACCAGGAGATGAGTTTCTATTCTGACTATAATAGTTAAGATTTTAGAATTCTCCGCTTTTATTAACCTCAATATCAAGCTGCATTCAAAATTTCATGTTGATATCATGAATGGAAGTACTATTTTTTTTAGTTTTAAATTTTCATACGACACAATCCATTCGTTAGTTCGATTTAGCGTTATGTACAATTTCGATTAATTTTTCCCATGTAACTTTTTTTTTATCATTCGTAGAGAAATGTCGCTTTCTAGAAAAGTTCTTAGAATTTAATTTTCTACAAATCTAGATTCTTTCGAAATTGGTCCAGCCACCAGGAGATGAGTTTCTATTCTGACTATAATAGTTAAGATTTTAGAATTCTCCGCTTTTATTAACCTCAATATCAAGCTGCATTCAAAATTTCATGTTGATATCATGAATGGAAGTACTATTTTTTTTAGTTTTAAATTTTCATACGACACAATCCATTCGTTAGTTCGATTTAGCGTTATGTACAATTTCGATTAATTTTTCGCATGTAACTTTTTTTTATCATTCGTAGAGAAATGTCGCATTCTAGAAAAGTTCTTAGAATTTAATTTTCTACAAATCTAGATTCTTTCGAAATTGGTCCAGCCACCAGGAGATGAGTTTCTATTCTGACTATAATAGTTAAGATTTTAGAATTCTCCGCTTTTATTAACCTCAATATCAAGCTGCATTCAAAATTTCATGTTGATATCATGAATGGAAGTACTATTTTTTTTAGTTTTAAATTTTCATACGACACAATCCATTCGTTAGTTCGATTTAGCGTTATGTACAATTTCGATTAATTTTTCCCATGTAACTTTTTTTTTATCATTCCTAGAGAAATGTCGCATTCTAGAAAAGTTCTTAGAATTTAATTTTCTACAAATCTAGATTCTTTCGAAATTGGTCCAGCCACCAGGAGATGAGTTTCTATTCTGACTATAATAGTTAAGATTTTAGAATTCTCCGCTTTTATTAACCTCAATATCAAGCTGCATTCAAAATTTCATGTTGATATCATGAATGGAAGTACTATTTTTTTTAGTTTTAAATTTTCATACGACACAATCCATTCGTTAGTTCGATTTAGCGTTATGTACAATTTCGATTAATTTTTCCCATGTAACTTTTTTTTTATCATTCGTAGAGAAATGTCGCATTCTAGAAAAGTTCTTAGAATTTAATTTTCTACAAATCTAGATTCTTTCGAAATTGGTCCAGCCACCAGGAAATGAGTTTCTATTCTGACTATAATAGTTAAGATTTTAGAATTCTCCGCTTTTATTAACCTCAATATCAAGCTGCATTCAAAATTTCATGTTGATATCATGAATGGAAGTACTATTTTTTTTAGTTTTAAATTTTCATACGACACAATCCATTCGTTAGTTCGATTTAGCGTTATGTACAATTTCGATTAATTTTTCCCATGTAACTTTTTTTTTATCATTCGTAGAGAAATGTCGCTTTCTAGAAAAGTTCTTAGAATTTAATTTTCTACAAATCTAGATTCTTTCGAAATTGGTCCAGCCACCAGGAGATGAGTTTCTATTCTGACTATAATAGTTAAGATTTTAGAATTCTCCGCTTTTATTAACCTCAATATCAAGCTGCATTCAAAATTTCATGTTGATATCATGAATGGAAGTACTATTTTTTTTAGTTTTAAATTTTCATACGACACAATCCATTCGTTAGTTCGATTTAGCGTTATGTACAATTTCGATTAATTTTTCCCATGTAACTTTTTTTTTATCATTCCTAGAGAAATGTCGCATTCTAGAAAAGTTCTTAGAATTTAATTTTCTACAAATCTAGATTCTTTCAAAATTGGTCCAGCCACCAGGAGATGAGTTTCTATTCTGACTATAATAGTTAAGATTTTAGAATTCTCCGCTTTTATTAACCTCAATATCAAGCTGCATTCAAAATTTCATGTTGATATCATGAATGGAAGTACTATTTTTTTTAGTTTTAAATTTTCATACGACACAATCCATTCGTTAGTTCGATTTAGCGTTATGTACAATTTCGATTAATTTTTCCCATGTAACTTTTTTTTTATCATTCGTAGAGAAATGTCGCTTTCTAGAAAAGTTCTTAGAATTTAATTTTCTACAAATCTAGATTCTTTCGAAATTGGTCCAGCCACCAGGAGATGAGTTTCTATTCTGACTATAATAGTTAAGATTTTAGAATTCTCCGCTTTTATTAACCTCAATATCAAGCTGCATTCAAAATTTCATGTTGATATCATGAATGGAAGTACTATTTTTTTTAGTTTTAAATTTTCATACGACACAATCCATTCGTTAGTTCGATTTAGCGTTATGTACAATTTCGATTAATTTTTCCCATGTAACTTTTTTTTTATCATTCGTAGAGAAATGTCGCATTCTAGAAAAGTTCTTAGAATTTAATTTTCTACAAATCTAGATTCTTTCGAAATTGGTCCAGCCACCAGGAGATGAGTTTCTATTCTGACTATAATAGTTAAGATTTTAGAATTCTCCGCTTTTATTAACCTCAATATCAAGCTGCATTCAAAATTTCATGTTGATATCATGAATGGAAGTACTAATTTTTTTAGTTTTAAATTTTCATACGACACAATCCATTCGTTAGTTCGATTTAGCGTTATGTACAATTTCGATTAATTTTTCCCATGTAACTTTTTTTTTTATCATTCGTAGAGAAATGTCGCATTCTAGAAAAGTTCTTAGAATTTAATTTTCTACAAATCTAGATTCTTTCGAAATTGGTCCAGCCACCAGGAAATGAGTTTCTATTCTGACTATAATAGTTAAGATTTTAGAATTCTCCGCTTTTATTAACCTCAATATCAAGCTGCATTCAAAATTTCATGTTGATATCATGAATGGAAGTACTATTTTTTTTAGTTTTAAATTTTCATACGACACAATCCATTCGTTAGTTCGATTTAGCGTTATGTACAATTTCGATTAATTTTTCCCATGTAACTTTTTTTTTATCATTCGTAGAGAAATGTCGCTTTCTAGAAAAGTTCTTAGAATTTAATTTTCTACAAATCTAGATTCTTTCGAAATTGGTCCAGCCACCAGGAGATGAGTTTCTATTCTGACTATAATAGTTAAGATTTTAGAATTCTCCGCTTTTATTAACCTCAATATCAAGCTGCATTCAAAATTTCATGTTGATATCATGAATGGAAGTACTATTTTTTTTAGTTTTAAATTTTCATACGACACAATCCATTCGTTAGTTCGATTTAGCGTTATGTACAATTTCGATTAATTTTTCCCATGTAACTTTTTTTTTATCATTCCTAGAGAAATGTCGCATTCTAGAAAAGTTCTTAGAATTTAATTTTCTACAAATCTAGATTCTTTCGAAATTGGTCCAGCCACCAGGAGATGAGTTTCTATTCTGACTATAATAGTTAAGATTTTAGAATTCTCCGCTTTTATTAACCTCAATATCAAGCTGCATTCAAAATTTCATGTTGATATCATGAATGGAAGTACTATTTTTTTTAGTTTTAAATTTTCATACGACACAATCCATTCGTTAGTTCGATTTAGCGTTATGTACAATTTCGATTAATTTTTCCCATGTAACTTTTTTTTTATCATTCGTAGAGAAATGTCGCTTTCTAGAAAAGTTCTTAGAATTTAATTTTCTACAAATCTAGATTCTTTCGAAATTGGTCCAGCCACCAGGAGATGAGTTTCTATTCCGACTATAATAGTTAAGATTTTAGAATTCTCCGCTTTTATTAACCTCAATATCAAGCTGCATTCAAAATTTCATGTTGATATCATGAATGGAAGTACTAATTTTTTTAGTTTTAAATTTTCATACGACACAATCCATTCGTTAGTTCGATTTAGCGTTATGTACAATTTCGATTAATTTTTCCCATGTAACTTTTTTTTTATCATTCGTAGAGAAATGTCGCTTTCTAGAAAAGTTCTTAGAATTTAATTTTCTACAAATCTAGATTCTTTCGAAATTGGTCCAGCCACCAGGAGATGAGTTTCTATTCTGACTATAATAGTTAAGATTTTAGAATTCTCCGCTTTTATTAACCTCAATATCAAGCTGCATTCAAAATTTCATGTTGATATCATGAATGGAAGTACTATTTTTTTTAGTTTTAAATTTTCATACGACACAATCCATTCGTTAGTTCGATTTAGCGTTATGTACAATTTCGATTAATTTTTCCCATGTAACTTTTTTTTTATCATTCGTAGAGAAATGTCGCTTTCTAGAAAAGTTCTTAGAATTTAATTTTCTACAAATCTAGATTCTTTCGAAATTGGTCCAGCCACCAGGAGATGAGTTTCTATTCCGACTATAATAGTTAAGATTTTAGAATTCTCCGCTTTTATTAACCTCAATATCAAGCTGCATTCAAAATTTCATGTTGATATCATGAATGGAAGTACTATTTTTTTTAGTTTTAAATTTTCATACGACACAATCCATTCGTTAGTTCGATTTAGCGTTATGTACAATTTCGATTAATTTTTCCCATGTAACTTTTTTTTTATCATTCGTAGAGAAATGTCGCTTTCTAGAAAAGTTCTTAGAATTTATTTTTCTACAAATCTAGATTCTTTCGAAATTGGTCCAGCCACCAGGAGATGAGTTTCTATTCTGACTATAATAGTTAAGATTTTAGAATTCTCCGCTTTTATTAACCTCAATATCAAGCTGCATTCAAAATTTCATGTTGATATCATGAATGGAAGTACTATTTTTTTTAGTTTTAAATTTTCATACGACACAATCCATTCGTTAGTTCGATTTAGCGTTATGTACAATTTCGATTAATTTTTCCCATGTAACTTTTTTTTTATCATTCGTAGAGAAATGTCGCTTTCTAGAAAAGTTCTTAGAATTTAATTTTCTACAAATCTAGATTCTTTCGAAATTGGTCCAGCCACCAGGAGATGAGTTTCTATTCTGACTATAATAGTTAAGATTTTAGAATTCTCCGCTTTTATTAACCTCAATATCAAGCTGCATTCAAAATTTCATGTTGATATCATGAATGGAAGTACTATTTTTTTTAGTTTTAAATTTTCATACGACACAATCCATTCGTTAGTTCGATTTAGCGTTATGTACAATTTCGATTAATTTTTCCCATGTAACTTTTTTTTTATCATTCGTAGAGAAATGTCGCATTCTAGAAAAGTTCTTAGAATTTAATTTTCTACAAATCTAGATTCTTTCGAAATTGGTCCAGCCACCAGGAGATGAGTTTCTATTCTGACTATAATAGTTAAGATTTTAGAATTCTCCGCTTTTATTAACCTCAATATCAAGCTGCATTCAAAATTTCATGTTGATATCATGAATGGAAGTACTATTTTTTTTAGTTTTAAATTTTCATACGACACAATCCATTCGTTAGTTCGATTTAGCGTTATGTACAATTTCGATTAATTTTTCCCATGTAACTTTTTTTTTATCATTCGTAGAGAAATGTCGCATTCTAGAAAAGTTCTTAGAATTTAATTTTCTACAAATCTAGATTCTTTCGAAATTGGTCCAGCCACCAGGAGATTAGTTTCTATTCCGACTAAAATAGTTAAGATTTTAGAATTCTCCGCTTTTATTAACCTCAATATCAAGCTGCATTCAAAATTTCATGTTGATATCATGAATGGAAGTACTAATTTTTTTAGTTTTAAATTTTCATACGACACAATCCATTCGTTAGTTCGATTTAGCGTTATGTACAATTTCGATTAATTTTTCCCATGTAACTTTTTTTTTATCATTCGTAGAGAAATGTCGCTTTCTAGAAAAGTTCTTAGAATTTAATTTTCTACAAATCTAGATTCTTTCGAAATTGGTCCAGCCACCAGGAGATGAGTTTCTATTCTGACTATAATAGTTAAGATTTTAGAATTCTCCGCTTTTATTAACCTCAATATCAAGCTGCATTCAAAATTTCATGTTGATATCATGAATGGAAGTACTATTTTTTTTAGTTTTAAATTTTCATACGACACAATCCATTCGTTAGTTCGATTTAGCGTTATGTACAATTTCGATTAATTTTTCCCATGTAACTTTTTTTTTATCATTCGTAGAGAAATGTCGCTTTCTAGAAAAGTTCTTAGAATTTAATTTTCTACAAATCTAGATTCTTTCGAAATTGGTCCAGCCACCAGGAGATGAGTTTCTATTCCGACTATAATAGTTAAGATTTTAGAATTCTCCGCTTTTATTAACCTCAATATCAAGCTGCATTCAAAATTTCATGTTGATATCATGAATGGAAGTACTAATTTTTTTAGTTTTAAATTTTCATACGACACAATCCATTCGTTAGTTCGATTTAGCGTTATGTACAATTTCGATTAATTTTTCCCATGTAACTTTTTTTTTATCATTCGTAGAGAAATGTCGCTTTCTAGAAAAGTTCTTAGAATTTAATTTTCTACAAATCTAGATTCTTTCGAAATTGGTCCAGCCACCAGGAGATGAGTTTCTATTCTGACTATAATAGTTAAGATTTTAGAATTCTCCGCTTTTATTAACCTCAATATCAAGCTGCATTCAAAATTTCATGTTGATATCATGAATGGAAGTACTATTTTTTTTAGTTTTAAATTTTCATACGACACAATCCATTCGTTAGTTCGATTTAGCGTTATGTACAATTTCGATTAATTTTTCCCATGTAACTTTTTTTTTATCATTCGTAGAGAAATGTCGCTTTCTAGAAAAGTTCTTAGAATTTAATTTTCTACAAATCTAGATTCTTTCGAAATTGGTCCAGCCACCAGGAGATGAGTTTCTATTCCGACTATAATAGTTAAGATTTTAGAATTCTCCGCTTTTATTAACCTCAATATCAAGAAGCATTCAAAATTTCATGTTGATATCATGAATGGAAGTACTATTTTTTTTAGTTTTAAATTTTCATACGACACAATCCATTCGTTAGTTCGATTTAGCGTTATGTACAATTTCGATTAATTTTTCCCATGTAACTTTTTTTTTATCATTCGTAGAGAAATGTCGCTTTCTAGAAAAGTTCTTAGAATTTAATTTTCTACAAATCTAGATTCTTTCGAAATTGGTCCAGCCACCAGGAGATGAGTTTCTATTCTGACTATAATAGTTAAGATTTTAGAATTCTCCGCTTTTATTAACCTCAATATCAAGCTGCATTCAAAATTTCATGTTGATATCATGAATGGAAGTACTATTTTTTTTAGTTTTAAATTTTCATACGACACAATCCATTCGTTAGTTCGATTTAGCGTTATGTACAATTTCGATTAATTTTTCCCATGTAACTTTTTTTTTATCATTCGTAGAGAAATGTCGCATTCTAGAAAAGTTCTTAGAATTTAATTTTCTACAAATCTAGATTCTTTCGAAATTGGTCCAGCCACCAGGAGATGAGTTTCTATTCTGACTATAATAGTTAAGATTTTAGAATTCTCCGCTTTTATTAACCTCAATATCAAGCTGCATTCAAAATTTCATGTTGATATCATGAATGGAAGTACTATTTTTTTTAGTTTTAAATTTTCATACGACACAATCCATTCGTTAGTTCGATTTAGCGTTATGTACAATTTCGATTAATTTTTCCCATGTAACTTTTTTTTTATCATTCGTAGAGAAATGTCGCTTTCTAGAAAAGTTCTTAGAATTTAATTTTCTACAAATCTAGATTCTTTCGAAATTGGTCCAGCCACCAGGAGATGAGTTTCTATTCTGACTATAATAGTTAAGATTTTAGAATTCTCCGCTTTTATTAACCTCAATATCAAGCTGCATTCAAAATTTCATGTTGATATCATGAATGGAAGTACTATTTTTTTTAGTTTTAAATTTTCATACGACACAATCCATTCGTTAGTTCGATTTAGCGTTATGTACAATTTCGATTAATTTTTCCCATGTAACTTTTTTTTTATCATTCGTAGAGAAATGTCGCTTTCTAGAAAAGTTCTTAGAATTTAATTTTCTACAAATCTAGATTCTTTCGAAATTGGTCCAGCCACCAGGAGATGAGTTTCTATTCTGACTATAATAGTTAAGATTTTAGAATTCTCCGCTTTTATTAACCTCAATATCAAGCTGCATTCAAAATTTCATGTTGATATCATGAATGGAAGTACTATTTTTTTTAGTTTTAAATTTTCATACGACACAATCCATTCGTTAGTTCGATTTAGCGTTATGTACAATTTCGATTAATTTTTCCCATGTAACTTTTTTTTTATCATTCGTAGAGAAATGTCGCATTCTAGAAAAGTTCTTAGAATTTAATTTTCTACAAATCTAGATTCTTTCGAAATTGGTCCAGCCACCAGGAGATGAGTTTCTATTCTGACTATAATAGTTAAGATTTTAGAATTCTCCGCTTTTATTAACCTCAATATCAAGCTGCATTCAAAATTTCATGTTGATATCATGAATGGAAGTACTAATTTTTTTAGTTTTAAATTTTCATACGACACAATCCATTCGTTAGTTCGATTTAGCGTTATGTACAATTTCGATTAATTTTTCCCATGTAACTTTTTTTTTATCATTCGTAGAGAAATGTCGCATTCTAGAAAAGTTCTTAGAATTTAATTTTCTACAAATCTAGATTCTTTCGAAATTGGTCCAGCCACCAGGAGATGAGTTTCTATTCTGACTATAATAGTTAAGATTTTAGAATTCTCCGCTTTTATTAACCTCAATATCAAGCTGCATTCAAAATTTCATGTTGATATCATGAATGGAAGTACTATTTTTTTTAGTTTTAAATTTTCATACGACACAATCCATTCGTTAGTTCGATTTAGCGTTATGTACAATTTCGATTAATTTTTCCCATGTAACTTTTTTTTTATCATTCGTAGAGAAATGTCGCTTTCTAGAAAAGTTCTTAGAATTTAATTTTCTACAAATCTAGATTCTTTCGAAATTGGTCCAGCCACCAGGAGATGAGTTTCTATTCTGACTATAATAGTTAAGATTTTAGAATTCTCCGCTTTTATTAACCTCAATATCAAGCTGCATTCAAAATTTCATGTTGATATCATGAATGGAAGTACTAATTTTTTTAGTTTTAAATTTTTATACGACACAATCCATTCGTTAGTTCGATTTAGCGTTATGTACAATTTCGATTAATTTTTCCCATGTAACTTTTTTTTTATCATTCCTAGAGAAATGTCGCATTCTAGAAAAGCTCTTAGAATTTAATTTTCTACAAATCTAGATTCTTTCGAAATTGGTCCAGCCACCAGGAGATGAGTTTCTATTCTGACTATAATAGTTAAGATTTTAGAATTCTCCGCTTTTATTAACCTCAATATCAAGCTGCATTCAAAATTTCATGTTGATATCATGAATGGAAGTACTATTTTTTTTAGTTTTAAATTTTCATACGACACAATCCATTCGTTAGTTCGATTTAGCGTTATGTACAATTTCGATTAATTTTTCCCATGTAACTTTTTTTTTATCATTCGTAGAGAAATGTCGCATTCTAGAAAAGTTCTTAGAATTTAATTTTCTACAAATCTAGATTCTTTCGAAATTGGTCCAGCCACCAGGAGATGAGTTTCTATTCTGACTATAATAGTTAAGATTTTAGAATTCTCCGCTTTTATTAACCTCAATATCAAGCTGCATTCAAAATTTCATGTTGATATCATGAATGGAAGTACTATTTTTTTTAGTTTTAAATTTTCATACGACACAATCCATTCGTTAGTTCGATTTAGCGTTATGTACAATTTCGATTAATTTTTCCCATGTAACTTTTTTTTTATCATTCGTAGAGAAATGTCGCTTTCTAGAAAAGTTCTTAGAATTTAATTTTCTACAAATCTAGATTCTTTCGAAATTGGTCCAGCCACCAGGAGATGAGTTTCTATTCTGACTATAATAGTTAAGATTTTAGAATTCTCCGCTTTTATTAACCTCAATATCAAGCTGCATTCAAAATTTCATGTTGATATCATGAATGGAAGTACTATTTTTTTTAGTTTTAAATTTTCATACGACACAATCCATTCGTTAGTTCGATTTAGCGTTATGTACAATTTCGATTAATTTTTCCCATGTAACTTTTTTTTTATCATTCGTAGAGAAATGTCGCATTCTAGAAAAGTTCTTAGAATTTAATTTTCTACAAATCTAGATTCTTTCGAAATTGGTCCAGCCACCAGGAGATGAGTTTCTATTCTGACTATAATAGTTAAGATTTTAGAATTCTCCGCTTTTATTAACCTCAATATCAAGCTGCATTCAAAATTTCATGTTGATATCATGAATGGAAGTACTATTTTTTTTAGTTTTAAATTTTCATACGACACAATCCATTCGTTAGTTCGATTTAGCGTTATGTACAATTTCGATTAATTTTTCCCATGTAACTTTTTTTTTATCATTCGTAGAGAAATGTCGCTTTCTAGAAAAGTTCTTAGAATTTAATTTTCTACAAATCTAGATTCTTTCGAAATTGGTCCAGCCACCAGGAGATGAGTTTCTATTCTGACTATAATAGTTAAGATTTTAGAATTCTCCGCTTTTATTAACCTCAATATCAAGCTGCATTCAAAATTTCATGTTGATATCATGAATGGAAGTACTAATTTTTTTAGTTTTAAATTTTCATACGACACAATCCATTCGTTAGTTCGATTTAGCGTTATGTACAATTTCGATTAATTTTTCCCATGTAACTTTTTTTTTATCATTCCTAGAGAAATGTCGCATTCTAGAAAAGTTCTTAGAATTTAATTTTCTACAAATCTAGATTCTTTCGAAATTGGTCCAGCCACCAGGAGATGAGTTTCTATTCTGACTATAATAGTTAAGATTTTAGAATTCTCCGCTTTTATTAACCTCAATATCAAGCTGCATTCAAAATTTCATGTTGATATCATGAATGGAAGTACTATTTTTTTTAGTTTTAAATTTTCATACGACGCAATCCATTCGTTAGTTCGATTTAGCGTTATGTACAATTTCGATTAATTTTTCCCATGTAACTTTTTTTTTATCATTCGTAGAGAAATGTCGCATTCTAGAAAAGTTCTTAGAATTTAATTTTCTACAAATCTAGATTCTTTCGAAATTGGTCCAGCCACCAGGAGATGAGTTTCTATTCTGACTATAATAGTTAAGATTTTAGAATTCTCCGCTTTTATTAACCTCAATATCAAGCTGCATTCAAAATTTCATGTTGATATCATGAATGGAAGTACTATTTTTTTTAGTTTTAAATTTTCATACGACACAATCCATTCGTTAGTTCGATTTAGCGTTATGTACAATTTCGATTAATTTTTCCCATGTAACTTTTTTTTTATCATTCGTAGAGAAATGTCGCATTCTAAAAAAGTTCTTAGAATTTAATTTTCTACAAATCTAGATTCTTTCGAAATTGGTCCAGCCACCAGGAGATGAGTTTCTATTCCGACTATAATAGTTAAGATTTTAGAATTCTCCGCTTTTATTAACCTCAATATCAAGCTGCATTCAAAATTTCATGTTGATATCATGAATGGAAGTACTATTTATTTTAGTTTTAAATTTTCATACGACACAATCCATTCGTTAGTTCGATTTAGCGTTATGTACAATTTCGATTAATTTTTCCCATGTAACTTTTTTTTTATCATTCCTAGAGAAATGTCGCATTCTAGAAAAGTTCTTAGAATTTAATTTTCTACAAATCTAGATTCTTTCGAAATTGGTCCAGCCACCAGGAGATGAGTTTCTATTCTGACTATAATAGTTAAGATTTTAGAATTCTCCGCTTTTATTAACCTCAATATCAAGCTGCATTCAAAATTTCATGTTGATATCATGAATGGAAGTACTATTTTTTTTAGTTTTAAATTTTCATACGACACAATCCATTCGTTAGTTCGATTTAGCGTTATGTACAATTTCGATTAATTTTTCCCATGTAACTTTTTTTTTATCATTCGTAGAGAAATGTCGCATTCTAGAAAAGTTCTTAGAATTTAATTTTCTACAAATCTAGATTCTTTCGAAATTGGTCCAGCCACCAGGAGATGAGTTTCTATTCTGACTATAATAGTTAAGATTTTAGAATTCTCCGCTTTTATTAACCTCAATATCAAGCTGCATTCAAAATTTCATGTTGATATCATGAATGGAAGTACTATTTTTTTTAGTTTTAAATTTTCATACGACACAATCCATTCGTTAGTTCGATTTAGCGTTATGTACAATTTCGATTATTTTTTCCCATGTAACTTTTTTTTTATCATTCGTAGAGAAATGTCGCATTCTAGAAAAGTTCTTAGAATTTAATTTTCTACAAATCTAGATTCTTTCGAAATTGGTCCAGCCACCAGGAGATGAGTTTCTATTCTGACTATAATAGTTAAGATTTTAGAATTCTCCGCTTTTATTAACCTCAATATCAAGCTGCATTCAAAATTTCATGTTGATATCATGAATGGAAGTACTATTTTTTTTAGTTTTAAATTTTCATACGACACAATCCATTCGTTAGTTCGATTTAGCGTTATGTACAATTTCGATTAATTTTTCCCATGTAACTTTTTTTTTATCATTCGTAGAGAAATGTCGCATTCTAAAAAAGTTCTTAGAATTTAATTTTCTACAAATCTAGATTCTTTCGAAATTGGTCCAGCCACCAGGAGATGAGTTTCTATTCTGACTATAATAGTTAAGATTTTAGAATTCTCCGCTTTTATTAACCTCAATATCAAGCTGCATTCAAAATTTCATGTTGATATCATGAATGGAAGTACTATTTTTTTTAGTTTTAAATTTTCATACGACACAATCCATTCGTTAGTTCGATTTAGCGTTATGTACAATTTCGATTAATTTTTCCCATGTAACTTTTTTTTTATCATTCGTAGAGAAATGTCGCATTCTAAAAAAGTTCTTAGAATTTAATTTTCTACAAATCTAGATTCTTTCGAAATTGGTCCAGCCACCAGGAGATGAGTTTCTATTCTGACTATAATAGTTAAGATTTTAGAATTCTCCGCTTTTATTAACCTCAATATCAAGCTGCATTCAAAATTTCATGTTGATATCATGAATGGAAGTACTATTTTTTTTAGTTTTAAATTTTCATACGACACAATCCATTCGTTAGTTCGATTTAGCGTTATGTACAATTTCGATTAATTTTTCCCATGTAACTTTTTTTTTATCATTCGTAGAGAAATGTCGCTTTCTAGAAAAGTTCTTAGAATTTAATTTTCTACAATCTAGATTCTTTCGAAATTGGTCCAGCCACCAGGAGATGAGTTTCTATTCTGACTATAATAGTTAAGATTTTAGAATTCTCCGCTTTTATTAACCTCAATATCAAGCTGCATTCAAAATTTCATGTTGATATCATGAATGGAAGTACTAATTTTTTTAGTTTAAATTTTCATACGACACAATCCATTCGTTAGTTCGATTTAGCGTTATGTACAATTTCGATTAATTTTTCCCATGTAACTTTTTTTTTATCATTCGTAGAGAATGTCGCTTTCTAGAAAAGTTCTTAGAATTTAATTTTCTACAAATCTAGATTCTTTCGAAATTGGTCCAGCCACCAGGAGATGAGTTTCTATTCTGACTATAATAGTTAAGATTTTAGAATTCTCCGCTTTTATTAACCTCAATATCAAGCTGCATTCAAAATTTCATGTTGATATCATGAATGGAAGTACTATTTTTTTTAGTTTTAAATTTTCATACGACACAATCCATTCGTTAGTTCGATTTAGCGTTATGTACAATTTCGATTAATTTTTCCCATGTAACTTTTTTTTTATCATTCGTAGAGAAATGTCGCATTCTAGAAAGTTCTTAGAATTTAATTTTCTACAAATCTAGATTCTTTCGAAATTGGTCCAGCCACCAGGAGATGAGTTTCTATTCTGACTATAATAGTTAAGATTTTAGAATTCTCCGCTTTTATTAACCTCAATATCAAGCTGCATTCAAAATTTCATGTTGATATCATGAATGGAAGTACTATTTTTTTTAGTTTTAAATTTTCATACGACACAATCCATTCGTTAGTTCGATTTAGCGTTATGTACAATTTCGATTAATTTTTCCCATGTAACTTTTTTTTTATCATTCGTAGAGAAATGTCGCATTCTAGAAAAGTTCTTAGAATTTAATTTTCTACAAATCTAGATTCTTTCGAAATTGGTCCAGCCACCAGGAGATGAGTTTCTATTCTGACTATAATAGTTAAGATTTTAGAATTCTCCGCTTTTATTAACCTCAATATCAAGCTGCATTCAAAATTTCATGTTGATATCATGAATGGAAGTACTATTTTTTTTAGTTTTAAATTTTCATACGACACAATCCATTCGTTAGTTCGATTTAGCGTTATGTACAATTTCGATTAATTTTTCCCATGTAACTTTTTTTTTTATCATTCGTAGAGAAATGTCGCATTCTAAAAAAGTTCTTAGAATTTAATTTTCTACAAATCTAGATTCTTTCGAAATTGGTCCAGCCACCAGGAGATGAGTTTCTATTCTGACTATAATAGTTAAGATTTTAGAATTCTCCGCTTTTATTAACCTCAATATCAAGCTGCATTCAAAATTTCATGTTGATATCATGAATGGAAGTACTATTTTTTTTAGTTTTAAATTTTCATACGACACAATCCATTCGTTAGTTCGATTTAGCGTTATGTACAATTTCGATTAATTTTTCCCATGTAACTTTTTTTTTATCATTCGTAGAGAAATGTCGCTTTCTAGAAAAGTTCTTAGAATTTAATTTTCTACAAATCTAGATTCTTTCGAAATTGGTCCAGCCACCAGGAGATGAGTTTCTATTCTGACTATAATAGTTAAGATTTTAGAATTCTCCGCTTTTATTAACCTCAATATCAAGCTGCATTCAAAATTTCATGTTGATATCATGAATGGAAGTACTATTTTTTTTAGTTTTAAATTTTCATACGACACAATCCATTCGTTAGTTCGATTTAGCGTTATGTACAATTTCGATTAATTTTTCCCATGTAACTTTTTTTTTATCATTCGTAGAGAAATGTCGCTTTCTAGAAAAGTTCTTAGAATTTAATTTTCTACAAATCTAGATTCTTTCGAAATTGGTCCAGCCACCAGGAGATGAGTTTCTATTCTGACTATAATAGTTAAGATTTTAGAATTCTCCGCTTTTATTAACCTCAATATCAAGCTGCATTCAAAATTTCATGTTGATATCATGAATGGAAGTACTATTTTTTTTAGTTTTAAATTTTCATACGACACAATCCATTCGTTAGTTCGATTTAGCGTTATGTACAATTTCGATTAATTTTTCCCATGTAACTTTTTTTTTATCATTCGTAGAGAAATGTCGCATTCTAGAAAAGTTCTTAGAATTTAATTTTCTACAAATCTAGATTCTTCGAAATTGGTCCAGCCACCAGGAGATGAGTTTCTATTCTGACTATAATAGTTAAGATTTTAGAATTCTCCGCTTTTATTAACCTCAATATCAAGCTGCATTCAAAATTTCATGTTGATATCATGAATGGAAGTACTATTTTTTTTAGTTTTAAATTTTCATACGACACAATCCATTCGTTAGTTCGATTTAGCGTTATGTACAATTTCGATTAATTTTTCCCATGTAACTTTTTTTTTATCATTCGTAGAGAAATGTCGCTTTCTAGAAAAGTTCTTAGAATTTTAATTTTCTACAAATCTAGATTCTTTCGAAATTGGTCCAGCCACCAGGAGATGAGTTTCTATTCTGACTATAATAGTTAAGATTTTAGAATTCTCCGCTTTTATTAACCTCAATATCAAGCTGCATTCAAAATTTCATGTTGATATCATGAATGGAAGTACTATTTTTTTAGTTTTAAATTTTCATACGACACAATCCATTCGTTAGTTCGATTTAGCGTTATGTACAATTTCGATTAATTTTTCCCATGTAACTTTTTTTTTATCATTCGTAGAGAAATGTCGCATTCTAGAAAAGTTCTTAGAATTTAATTTTCTACAAATCTAGATTCTTTCGAAATTGGTCCAGCCACCAGGAGATGAGTTTCTATTCTGACTATAATAGTTAAGATTTTAGAATTCTCCGCTTTTATTAACCTCAATATCAAGCTGCATTCAAAATTTCATGTTGATATCATGAATGGAAGTACTATTTTTTTTAGTTTTAAATTTTCATACGACACAATCCATTCGTTAGTTCGATTTAGCGTTATGTACAATTTCGATTAATTTTTCCCATGTAACTTTTTTTTTTATCATTCGTAGAGAAATGTCGCTTTCTAGAAAAGTTCTTAGAATTTAATTTTCTACAAATCTAGATTCTTTCGAAATTGGTCCAGCCACCAGGAGATGAGTTTCTATTCTGACTATAATAGTTAAGATTTTAGAATTCTCCGCTTTTATTAACCTCAATATCAAGCTGCATTCAAAATTTCATGTTGATATCATGAATGGAAGTACTATTTTTTTTAGTTTTAATTTTCATACGACACAATCCATTCGTTAGTTCGATTTAGCGTTATGTACAATTTCGATTAATTTTTCCCATGTAACTTTTTTTTTATCATTCCTAGAGAAATGTCGCATTCTAGAAAAGTTCTTAGAATTTAATTTTCTACAAATCTAGATTCTTTCGAAATTGGTCCAGCCACCAGGAGATGAGTTTCTATTCTGACTATAATAGTTAAGATTTTAGAATTCTCCGCTTTTATTAACCTCAATATCAAGCTGCATTCAAAATTTCATGTTGATATCATGAATGGAAGTACTATTTTTTTTAGTTTTAAATTTTCATACGACACAATCCATTCGTTAGTTCGATTTAGCGTTATGTACAATTTCGATTAATTTTTCCCATGTAACTTTTTTTTTATCATTCGTAGAGAAATGTCGCATTCTAGAAAAGTTCTTAGAATTTAATTTTCTACAAATCTAGATTCTTTCGAAATTGGTCCAGCCACCAGGAGATGAGTTTCTATTCCGACTATAATAGTTAAGATTTTAGAATTCTCCGCTTTTATTAACCTCAATATCAAGCTGCATTCAAAATTTCATGTTGATATCATGAATGGAAGTACTATTTTTTTTAGTTTTAAATTTTCATACGACACAATCCATTCGTTAGTTCGATTTAGCGTTATGTACAATTTCGATTAATTTTTCCCATGTAACTTTTTTTTTATCATTCGTAGAGAAATGTCGCATTCTAAAAAGTTCTTAGAATTTAATTTTCTACAAATCTAGATTCTTTCGAAATTGGTCCAGCCACCAGGAGATGAGTTTCTATTCCGACTATAATAGTTAAGATTTTAGAATTCTCCGCTTTTATTAACCTCAATATCAAGCTGCATTCAAAATTTCATGTTGATATCA